>JAOXNZ010000038.1:8543403-8554587 GCA_028566095.1 Kryptolebias brasiliensis
AGAAGTTACAACAAATTAAAGATTTTTGTAATTTGATCCAAATAAAATACCCATTTGGGAATTATTTTGATTTTTATCAAAAATAAGCAAACAAGTAAAAATACCTAAATGAAAAAAGAAGAAGAGTACCTCTGCTAACAGCAGAGGCATCTGAGGAAAAATATCCAAACAAATGTTCAGGGTGTACAACTTTTGGTCCACTTCTCAAAATTTAGTTTAGAAAAAAATCACTTTATCAACAGAAAACCACCACTAAAAGTTTAATTAAAATGTCATTAAATTAGATTTGGTAAAAGATGAGCTTGTGCAGAATATGGGAGACCTTCAGTTTTAATTTTTAGCTGAAAGAGATCAACCTCAGTAGACACGTAACAGCTGTGGTCCAGTGCAGGAGCTGACAAACATGCAGCCTGGCACCATGTCATGTTGTACCTGAGTCTCTGGGTCTTCAGAACCCAAGCTGGACGCTCCCTGTTTGACCACTTCTGCCAGTTTGGTGATAGTGGACACCGACGACTGGGCGGCCTGAGCCAGTTTCTCCTGACTGGCTCCGGCACCAGAAACCAGCAGCTTGGTGTCCTCCACTAGAGCCTTGGCTGTCTTCAAAATGCACTCTCTGAAAAAAGAGAAGGTCAAACGTTAAAGATTTTCATGGAGACAATTAAAATAAAGAAACAAAACCAAAAAAAAAAAACACGAAAAGCAACAAAAATATATACGGCCATTCTTTGTAAGGCACTGCTAGGATGGCAAAAAAAAAGAAGCCATTTGCAAGTGCATGATTGTCTATTACAGTATAGCTGTGGTGGTACACTCCCATAAAGTTCAATAGGTCATTTATTGTGAGCATCATAAATGTGTGGATGCTGTGTGAAGTAAGTACGGTATGTCACTGGGCTGCAACTGTTTGTAACAAATTGTGTTCACAAGGGAGTTTCTTAAATGTTTGAAAAGGTTCAAGAGAGTTAGCAATTTTCTCGTGTTGAGTCACAGGGTCTCGCTCTTGTGTTGCAAGAATGTTGCCGGTGTCTGCAATAAGTCCTCTGTAATTCTGGAACTGTAGTTTTTTTTTTTAATCAATCAATCCCTGCAACTGTGTCATTCATTATGATTCCAAGTGAAAATTTGCATATTTTTTCACAATTTTATGCCTCCAACTTGTCCCTCGCAGACACTGGCTTTAGGTACAATTTAATTGTGCCATGTCAACTCCTGGAATTTCTTATTGAGAGATGAGTTTCACTGCAGCAGGAGGAGCACAATGCACTGTTTTTTTTTTTATTCATTTTCTGGCGTCATTGTGGCAGGGCAAGCATCTCTAAGCTCTCAGATAACAGACAGAGATTGTCAGTCTGTTAAGGTATTGTTGGCATGCTTTCAAAAGTCAGAACACTTTTAAACTTTTACTATAACGTTGGATCTGAGAGACTGAACAACGACTTTCACCAACTTAAAATGAGTATAAGTGCTCTGTGAAAGTTAGTGGTGCATTCAGTAGCTTTAGTGAAAAGACACTGAGAAACAGTGTCCTCAGTTATGAACTCATTTTATAGAGGGTCTCCACTGGACTTTGTACCTGTGGTCAGCAAAGGTCTCAGCGTTCTCTCGGTTCAGAGTGCCAGCAGTGGCAAACATGATGGTGGTGTCCAGGTCCGCAATGATCCCAGACACAGCGCTGGCAGCTGTGATACAGGCCTGAGTGCCACGGTTACCAGCCTGGAGGGACGCCAACACATGGGAGACCTGCAAGTAAAGGACAAACAAACTGACTTATAGTAGAAAAAAAGTCAAATCACTTTTTACTTCTAGTATAACAAGTGACTGTTGTCTGACCTTCTCTGAGACTTTGCGGGCGCTTTCAATCAGCTCCTTTTTAGTAAAAGTGTCATCAGGGTTGCACTGCAAAGCCCCAGCTTTGGTCACCAAACCTGTGCAGCTGAAGCCCAACTCTCCCACCTGCTTCTTAATGTGAGAACCAATCTGGAAAAAAAAGCAACATTGTATAAGAATTAGTTGACATTATGAAGTGTATGGAAGATAAAGTATGTGGAGCTCAAATGGCTGCTTGAGTTTCTTTTGAAAAGAAAGCAAGCTAGTGACCGAAAGATTTTGCTCACTTCATCACTCTCTGCTGTAAGAGCTGCATATTTTGCCTCGTTTGAAAGATTCCCAAAATTAACAGTCAGTTGGTTGGCCAACCCTCCGAGGTCATCTGGGTTGGTGTTTGACTTTGTCACCTAAACAAACAAGAAAACACAAAAATTAGGATTCTGTTCAGTAGTTATACCCACATCTGTCACCATCAGTCAACTTCTAACTGATGGTGACAAATTAACCATACTGATGCATTTTGTTTTTTTTAGATGTTTGTTTCGCAATTTTCTATCAGGCAGATTAAACTTCTGCAGAAAACTCCAATCAAACTATTAGTCAACATAAAACTCTGAAGATGATTTCTTTCTTACCATCTCCTGCACAGTGACAGCGATGGCCTTGGCTGTCTTCACCATAGTAGTCTGGTAGTCAACAAAGGTGCCTTCAGGTTCATGTGAAGGTGCATCTTCCATTTTATTGATGGCATCGTTGATGGAGTCCACCATGCCACCCACGGCACCCGCTGTACTGGCAGCCTCCACCAACGTGGCCCCCAGATCGTCCACGGCTTCTTTCATCATCTGGACCGACTCCTCTAGCGCATCCTGCATATGTGCTGCCTGAAGACAGGAAACTGGTTTGTTAGTAACTGGCTCTGGGTAAAACAGAGTAACATGTTTGACTCCTTATTTGACAAACTTCATGGTATGTTCACATTTTTTAGGCTTAAAGTTATTACATTTGGTATATACTTTCTGACAGTTTTAGTAAAATCATTATTATTGATATATCTTAGAGGACCAAAACACCAGATCTTAAGAATCTACCACATTACAAATGCTTAGTTCAGTACCTTGGGGTTTCCTCCAGCCTCCTTGGCAGTGTAGAGCATCTGCAGGGCTGACTCAGCCAGGGTCTTGGTCTGATCTAAGACAGCCATCTGCTGTTGGCTGCTGAGGATCTTAGACGCTGTGCCAATGGCCGCCATGATCAAGGGCTCAAAGTAACTAGCCATCTGAGACACCTGTCAAAATGTGCGGTGATTAAACCATACACTGTGAGTATTTCAGAATTTGTTTTGACTTGCCCTCTGCAAGACATGTATACTTATAGCCAGCCTTTAAACGGGCCACTAACTGAATAACACTCTCAGGCTGTGTAGATGTTGTGTGTTTTTACCTTGTGTCCCAGCTGGGAGGCTTCTGATCGAGCAGCCACAGCCACAGGATCAATCAAATTACTGATCTCATGAACTGAGGCGGCCATTTGCTCATGAAGAGTCTACAACATACAGACGCATTCTGTAAGCAGATTTAATTCACACTAATACAACCACAAACCTACCTTCCTTTTATATGTCTAACTGCTTTATCACACAGAGGTGAGCTTTATTACAGACTATTTTTTCTTTTGTGTTTTGTTGTTACTTATTGTAAAGCTGTGCAAAATGTTATCCCTCCCAAAAATCCCTACGTTTCAGGAGATCTTTAAAGGGCATTTCAATTTTGTTTTTGGGAGTCTATTGCATTTTCAAGAAATGATTCAAGACACAGAAAAACATTAGCAGGAAAAAACTTTGGTTATATTATGTGTAAAACCAAAGTCAAACCAAATGTCACTTTATGACTTTTAACCAAATTTAACACCTGCTTCGAAATGATTTTTATTCAAGTATAATCAGTCCCACAAGCTCTCTAAACAAGCCTGAGAACACATCCAAATTTCAGAAGTGTTAGTAAAATAAACTTTTGTCCACTTAATTCATGCAGTTACATGCAGGTGCTGTGGTGATTTTACTCTTCTATTTTACATGTACTTTTCTGTAGAAAAAAAAATGCATTCAAAGACTGTTACCATGAAATCTTTAAAGTTTAAAAATACAAAATAAAATTAAAGCCATTTTATAGCCAGTTAGCTGATCTTCAACCTGAAAAAAGCAAATACCAAAGTAACACACAAGGTTTCTGACTTTTAATGAGTTTAACAGACAGAGTTGAACATCAGAGAGCTCACAACAGCTTCTGCCAAAAAAGCATTTTACGTCTAAGGAGCGAAGCATAAAAGACTTAGGTGTATATTTACCTCCATTGAGATGTCCTCTCGGGGTGTTAGCTGCTGACTTATGGCAGCAAGCGAGGCCTGATCAACTTCTCGGATGCAGCCATTCAGCACTTCTATAGCATTGTCACATTCTCTCTGGCCAGGGGCTTTTTCTCTGCACACATCATGGAAATATACACACAGGGACTCTTTAATAAGAAATGACTACGAGAGCAATGAGGTGCTCTGAGATCCTTAGGGTTCGTCTGACAAAAACCAAAGAGGCAAATTTTATTTTTAAAACTACTTTGAAATGAAAGTGGCAAATAGGTCTATTTGGACAGGGCTTTAATCCGAAGTGGATCATTGTTGCTTTGTCTTCACCCATTTACAGCAGCACAGCTGAGGTTTACAAAGTCACATCTGAACAGACAATACGTCTAGGACAGTGTCCTTTGGACAGACGAGACCAAAGTAGAGACGTTTGGCCAGAATGTGTAGCATCACGTTTGTCAAACACAGCACATCAGAACAAACACCTCATATCAACTGTGTGTATACCAAAATATTAGAGTCAATTTTGAGGCCAGCTCATCATTCATGCTGTATTTTCACAAAAAATATAAATTCTGTAATTACACAATGGTATTGCAACATGGCTACATTATACATTAAATATTGTTTGTCTTTAATCATGTAGCACTATCATGTTTTAAAATTTGACGGTTAAAGATTAAAGGCTTTTCCATTATGTCACAATGAGATGCTGCCCATCTCCATTAACTCCAGGAGCGAAGAACAGACCTTACCTCATGTTGGTAATGAGTCTCTTGATGGAATCGGACACTGTCCTCGAGTGTCCAGCCAGCACTGACCACTTGGGCGGGTCTTTGGGGTTGACAGCAAGAGAGCGTGCGGTCTGAATCAGGCCGGTGGAGCTCTCCAGCATCATCTGTGCTGCTGCCAAAATGGGCTCCATGGCTGCATGACCCTAAAGAAAGAATGAAAACGAAAACCATGTTGAAAATAAATCACATTTGTTGTTGTATTATTATTGTGACCACTCACAAGAATAGTACATTCTTGTGAGTACATTATTTTCTTTTCATTTTTGGGCTTGTTACCATTTTTAGACACAATGGTATCACTGAGCCGTTTCAGTCTAGGTTCAAAGCCCTCCACAGTACAGAGTGCACTTTTGAGGGTTTCAAATGAGTCAACAGACTCTGAAAAGTTTGTTGTTTTAGTGCTTTTAGATTTGTCTGCTGCATTCGACACTGTTGATCACAGCATTTTAATCTCTCGTCTTGAGCACTGTGTGGACATTAGGGGTGTTGCCCTCAATTGGTTTCTCCTACCTAACTAATAGGAGTTTCTGTGTAAAAATTGACAATTTTATGTCTTCCACAGCTCCTCTTCCATACGGGGTCGCCCAGGGCTCAATCCTTGGCCCTCTTTTATTTGCTCTTTACCTACTCCTCCTTGGCTGTTTTTAGGAAACATGGCATTTCATTTCACTGCTATGCTGATGATTGCCAGATCTATTTTCCCTTGGCACAAAACAACAGAGTCCAGCAACTTACACTTTCTCTTAACTTCCTTAGTCTAAATGAGAACAAGACAGAAGTTATGTTGTTTGGACCGAGTTGCTGTCCCTCTCTGTGTAGATCTTGGCTCACTGTCATTTTATCTCCAGGACTGTGTCACCAATCTGAGGGCGAAGTTTGAGTCTGATTTTAAATTTGAAAAACAGATCAGCAGTGTTGTTCAGAAAAGTTTTTATCAACTTCGCCAAATAGCAAAGGTGAAACCAATCTTAGCAAGATCTGACTTGGAGAAATTAATCCACGCTTTTATCACAGCTCGTCTTGACTACTGTAATGCACTTTATGTAGGCATTAGCCAGACTTCTCTTGCTCGTCTGCAGCTTGTGCAGAACTCTGCTGCTTGCCTGTTAACCCGGGCCCGTAGGCGTGAGCATATTATTCTCATCTTGACGTCCCTTCATTGGCTCCCTGTGCACTACAGAATTAATTTTAAGCTTCTGTTATTTGTCTTTAAATGCTTGAACAACCTTGCCCCACCATATCTATCTGAGCTGCTTCAGCCTTACTGCCCACCCCGATCCCTAAGATCAGCTGATCGGTTGCTGCTGACAGGCCCTAAAACTAGGCTGAAGCTCAGAGGTGACAGAGCATTTGCTGTTGTTGCTCCAAAGCTATGGAACAATTTACCCTTCAGTGTCAGACAAGCCTCTTCTCTTCCTGTTTTTAAATCTCTTTTAAAAACACATTTTTATTCTTTGGCTTTTAACACACTGTGATCTTGTCCTGTACGGCACCTTAAAATACACCTGCTGTGAACCTGGTATGTGTATGTTTTGTATGTTTCTTTTCTTATTGTTTTAATCTTTTTCTGTCTCATTGTACAGCACTTTGGCTACCCCTGTGGTTCTTAAAATGTGCTATAGAAATAAAGTTTATTGATTGATTGAAATTAAACTATTGTTTAGACAGTTATTTAGGGTGAAACTATTTTTTAAGTGAAAAGCATAACCATAAGAATGCAGAAGGTGCATTTCAGCACAAAATGTTCAAAGTAGCTAACAAAACAGAAAAATGGTTTATTAAAAACTAGGAGAAACCAAGATTTTTGATATGTTTATACTGCACTTTGACTTTCTAAAACTCCTGAACAAATAAAGAACTATAATCTGAAAGTTAGCTAAATCTTGTTTTTCTTTCTGCTGTTGTTTTTTTACGAAGTGAGTGATGGAGCAGTCAGTTTTTCTTCTTCTTGAAAGGCGCAGTTCTTATTTGTTTTTTTAATTGGAAAGAAGTAATTAAAGACGCCTCAAACAGCAATCCAAAGACTAAATGTCACAAAGAAGCAAATTAATCAAATGCATATTAACCGTTATTGTCAGTGCTTAATAGAAAAAATAGAAAAGCAAAAATACAAGTTTGTACTCCCACTTTAGAAAACGGAGCAGCTGCTCCACCTGCTCCATTTGGGAAGGCACCAGTGTTTACAACAACAAATAGTAGAAAAAGCTATTAGGATTTGTGTTCATTTGTTTTTCATGTTTTGCATGAACACATTCTAAAGAACGTGCTTCAGTGGTGAGTGAGGACTGACCTCCGGACTGATCTGGGCAGGGATGCTTGCGAACTCTGGGTTGGAGGCGAAGGCGGTCAGGTTGTCCACGGCCTCTATCAGCGGACCAGTAGCAGCTCTGCACTTCTCTCTGTTCGCCTGATTAAAGGCTCCGTCTAAAGCCTGTAAAAGGAACAGGATGTCAGTCAGAACTCTCCAGCAGACCACGTTTCTAGAGCACATCTGCACATCTATCTTGTAGCCTTTGGTCTAAAGCGGTTTTACTGTAACAACACTACAGAATTAATAATAATTTATTTTCTTTTAGGGCCCTCATCAAAAATAGGTCAAAGGATTCCTGTTTGCCTGTCACCCTATTCTTTGAACACATCTTTTTGTAAATGGTTTCTGTCTGGCTTGATGCACAATAGCTTGATTAAATTTTAAACAAGATTATACTTAGAAAATAGAAAATTAACTTAACTGATTACTAAAATTCAGATGTAGTTTGCTTTTACTCAACACATGTGACTGACTTGACAGATGGAGCAAACCTTTATGGATTTGACCAGGTTAGCGGTGGTGTTGGCCACCTCTTTGGCCGACTGAACAAACTGCCTCTTGGCTACAGCGTTCTGTGTTTTGGAGGAGGCCAGGCGGCAGGCGTTGCACAGGGCAGAGGTGTGTTTGGCCACAATGGTTGCTGCAGAAAGCACCTGAGCAGAGAGAGAGATAGCACATGATCACCAAAACAAAAGGCAGTAAAACTGAACAGTCTGCAGCGAGACGAGCACACACTTGGGACTGGGTGCAGGCTGGGTCCACCAGGTTCTGGCAGGCCATCTGAATAGCCTGATTAGCCCGAGCAAACTGGGTAGGATCCACAAGGCCCTTCTGACCCGCTGAACTGTTGGGGTCTGATACTCCCACCAGATAGGCACCCTACAAACATAAGCAGATCACTGGTCTCCATTTGTTTCTGAAGTGACGTGTCTTGTGACAGATATATCGAAGGTAAAATAAAGACTTTACCTGTGCAGCTGCTTCAGTGAGACCACACAGGGCTTTGGATCCAGCACTGACTGAGTCTCCAAACTCTGGCAGGTTGGAGTTTTTGGCATTGTGTGAAATACCAGCCATGGACTCACCAAGAACCTGTTTACAAGGAGCAAGAGAGCTTCATCTGAAAGGTTGTTTTATGACGAGTTCTTCACTAGAAGTTGTTTTTTAGATGCTTAGCCATGACATGGATTAATCTGAATACATTTTTTAAGATGTCAAATGTTGATTTTGTTCAATTTAATCTGTGCTGCCACTTTAAGAGTCAGCAGAGTAGCTGCTACATGTTTCTTTTTGTCCCAGTTGAGTTACCGTAGCTTCCTGTAGTTGAAAAATGTTGCAGTAAAGATGTGCGTTTTCATATCTTTTCTTTGCTGAATCCTAAAGAATATGTCTTTAAAAACAGTTGAAGTTATAACATGACCGTCTTTCGTAATTACTTAGAAAAGTTTGGTTTGTGTATAAATTTCCAGCAAAGTTAATTGCGTCAGCTTTTTGATGACATTTTAATGATGTGTTCGCATCTATTTTACTTGTCAGCAGTCTGTGATTAATAGGGTTTTTTGACAAATGTAACTGCAAGAAAATATTTGTGTAAAATGCACCGTAGTCATTTAAGTCAGTAAATTTGAAACTGAAATACAGAGACAGAAATACAGTGTTTTGAATAAACATCAGAAGTTTAGCAGCTGCTTCCTGGTGTTTAGTCAAACCTGATAATCGCAAATAGTCAAGATGAATTAATAATTTTTTTTATCATCTCATCAACACCCTTTGAATTGTAACTGTAACCCCTACTAGGAGCACAGGGTTAAAAGATCTGAAGCTTGACATTGGTTGAAAAAAAAAAATTGACAGACATGCAAATCATAAAAAGTAGCTCTTGTAAGACACAATCCGTGGAAACGGGAGGGAGTTGATCAGAGAGAAGAGCAGCAGCATAGTGTGCTGTACCTTCGAGTTCTCCATGACGCTGTCGATGCACTCGAAGAAGGACAGCTCATTCACCGCTTCTGCCGGGTTTTCCAGCATCCCTTTCACTGACTGCACACAGACACAGAACAATCAGAGAGTCAACATCTCTAAGAAACGCACAATTTTTTCTTTTTGTTTTCTCTGACGGTCTCTGGATTAAATAAGATTAAACCATCAACACTCGTTTCATGGCACAATCAGCAGACGTAAAAGAAGAACAGTTGTATAAAGGTTGTTACCTCCAACTCTCTCAGGGCGTTGTCACATTCCTTCTGACCTGGGGCCTGCTGAGTGCACATGGTGATGAGCTGGTTGATGCTGTCTGTAACTGCCCTGAAAACACAACGTCTCAAAACATGTTAAAAAAAAAAAAAAAAAAGAACTGGAATGAAAACTACATGGCAAATCTAGTGAACAGAAAATGTTTCTCACCGAGCAGCTGCTGCTAGTTGGTTCTTCAGGTTAGGTGAACTGGGATCAGTGGAGAGGACTTTAGCTGCCAGCAGCAGCTTGCTTGATGACATGGAGATAGTTTTAAGGTTGGACACCACCTGTGTCTGATCCTCTTTAGACTAGAGGGGATGAGAATAACATAGAAAATGTTGTATTAGAACAATTTAAGAGAACTATGCATTTGTTATAGAACTGAATTTTTCTCCACAGTTTACTGAATTAGCACTGTGTTTGAGGTCATTATTATGTTAAAAATAAATGAACTCAATGAATGAATTCTTCCCAGATGGTACTGCATGGTCTATCAAAATAAAACAATACTTTTCTGCATTTATAATTCCATAATTTAGACAAGATTTTTGACAACAGGTTGAAATGCAGCTTCATTTCGACAGTTTGGTTCATAAAACTTGCTGCTACTGTTTTTTTAGTCCAGTTCCTGTCTAACCTTAGCCTTTTCTACCCATTTACAGATGGGAAAATTTCGATTTATAATGATGCGTTGGTGAAGTTACATCTCTCAGGTTCTGTGTCAGGTCACTGTTGGATGTTTTCCTATTTCTTCACAACATGAGTTTTTGATATAATTCATCCTCTGTTGACTTTTAGATTTTAGATTTGATACGTTTACTTAAAAATTGCACCATTTTTAAAAAATATTTTGAATTTTATGGCAGAAAAATATGTCAAAGTTGGGACGGGCCAACAAAAGACTAAAATAAGTGGTAGAAATAAAAAAACTGCTGGAGGAGCATTTTGCAGCAAATTAGATTAATTGGCAACAGGTCAGTAAGAGGACTGGGTATAAAAATAGCATTTAGAGGCTGAATCTGAGGTCAAAGGTCAAGGCTGGTTCCTCTTTTGTCCATCTAATGTCCAATTTCATGAGATTTTTTCTTTGTTTTTCATTTTTAAAGAGGACACATATCAAACCACAATGAGCCACGCTCATTGAGCCAAGTTTTCAGTCAATAGCTCTCTGGGAATCAAGATGTTGGGGCAAAAATACAACTTTATTTCTCTCAGACTGTTATCTTTGATATACATAATACACTTAAAGACACTGGAATAAACTGTTTAATTTGAGGCAAGCTGCTAAAGTGCCAAAGAAAATCTAGATTCAAATCGGTTATTTGCCAATTTCTCTGTTTTGTGTAGACATAACACTAGATTTTCCCTGGATCTTTGGAGCCTTTTTATGCTTTGAATGCTTCATAGGTCAAAGTTAGGTGGCTTGACAAACAAACTTCTTCTTTCAGCTGTTCCCTTTTCAGGGGTCGCCACAGCGAGTTGTCCTCCTCCATCTAACTCTGTCCTCTGCGTCCTCTGTCCTCACTCCAACTACCTCCATGTCCTCTCTGACTGCATCCATATGTCTCCTCTTCGTCTGTTTCCTGGCAGCTGCATCTCTAACATCCTTCTACCAATATACCCACTGTCCCTCCTCTGCACATGTCCAAACCATCT
>JAOXNZ010000038.1:8558782-8589692 GCA_028566095.1 Kryptolebias brasiliensis
GCACCACAAATTACACCCGTGTTTGGAAAAGTGCTTTATAAATGAAGCTGAGATGATGCATCTGCTCCGTCCCCGAGGCAGTGACACAACCACACTCCACACAACGCCTCGCATTAGGAACGAGCTTTAAACTTTCTAAACTCCTGTCAAACTTTATTGTTACTACAATCAAAACAGTCTTATCTTCGTCTGCCTCTAATGCTGAACAAATCTGTGTAGTCATCGTCTGTAGCAAACACTATATTTTACACTGCTGAGGTTATTGCAGGTCCTGGCAAGACATTTGTTAGTTTCTAGGAACCCTTTTTTTTTTTTTTTTTTTTTTTTTTGCATCTGTCTAATCTTGGTCTGGATTTGTTGAGGCAGACAGTTGGCAGGTATGAGATCCCTTGTCTGAGTCATGTGCAGCCACACCCTTTATTTCTTAAGACTAAATTGGCATGGGAAGACAAATCACTGACAGCAACAAGAACACTAAACCTTCACAAGAAAGATGCCTCCACATGTCACTGCCATGGAGTTCTAAGAAGGAGGTTCTAACAAACGTAACCTGGAATTCTGATCCATATAAAGAGTATTTGTTTTAGTCATACAAAGTAGAGTTAAAAGTCACTTCAATGTGTGAATAGTTTGAGTCTTGCAGTGCTACACCGTTGGCAGGGACTGATGGTTTACCTTGCAGCTCTGGACGAGCTGCTGCTGGGCAGCCTGGTTCTTGTTGGACGAAGCGGCGTTCTGGGCAGCAGCTATAGTCTGAGTGGCAGCTGCTGCCGCTTGTTTGGCTGCATTCTGGCGAGAAAACAGGAAAGAGAGGAGTGAGTTTAAAACAAAAGAAACTGGTTAAAGCAGCTAACATTACATCTGCAGCTAAAAATCACCTGATTTACAAAACTAACAAGTAGACTCAGAGAATGTTTTTTCCACCAAGGCTGATGATGAATTGACAATTTTAAAGATAATAATCTGCATTACTGTAGCTATTGTCACCTTATGCAACATAACAATAAAAAGAAAAACACAGATGAATTTTTTGCTCCAACATTTTGATGGTGGTAATTTGTGTCCCAATATATCAACAATCAGGGAAACTTCACCCTTAGTCTCATGTTTAGGAGGAACAAAAAGGTCCATGCTTAAATAACTTTTAATACTAACTAGAGAAAATACAGCTCTTCGACACACATTTACAAGTTTACTTTTTAGGATGTATTTTCAGATCAGAAAGGACAATCACACCACTGTTTGAACATTAAGCTAAACAATGTTTTGTTTCAGTGAAACATCACTGACGACACATTTGTTCGGTTTTAAACTAGCTGACATGTGAACAGTCCTATGAAAGAAAGCACACAACTCTTCTTACAACCATCAATAAGGCAAAAGTCCTTCTAAACAACATTGTGTTTGTTTAATTGAACCTTTAGTTCCTGTTGTATAAACTTTCCTTTACTCTATCTTCTTTTACCTCCAGCTTGTTGATGAGCCGTTTCTTGATAGCGTTCTGGGCGGCAGCGTTGGTGGCCATGCGGAGGCCTTCGGCGGCCTCACGCAGCCTTTGCTGTTGCTCCTCGCTGTCAGGGTTTGCAGCTGCACCCTGCAGAAACACTTGTCCATCTCAGTACACACCGACAAATTAAAAGAAGATTCATCAAAAAGCTTCATGTTCGTCAAGTAAAGAAGACGGCAGACCTTAGCAGCCTCCACCATCTTGGCCGTGGCATCAGCCAACAGTTTGGCAGCAGAAAGAAGCTTCCGGGAGTTCTCCAGGTCGGATTCTCCCTCGGCATCCATCTTAATGGCATTGACCAGATCAGACGTGGCCTGGGCGAGGATGCGAGCCTGACGGACCATCTCACCTGATGGTTTGGAGGAAACGGGGAAAAAAAGTTAAAAGTTACTGACAGAAAACATTAATTTAAGCAGAAAATCATTAATTACCATTATGCAGTTATAAAGTAAAAAGTGTGTGTTTACTTTTTATTGATCTTATATTGTGAGAAGTGATGACTAGGTTTCACTTACAGTGTCTTGTCATTTAATTTCCTGTTTTTATTTGCTTGTCATTCCTTCCATCCTCCCCCAGGTGGCACTGTTCCCTCTTGGTTTTCCACTTTCATTTATTTTAAAAGAACAAAAAAATTCTACCATTTCTATGCTTTTGGTAAAAAGATATTTTGGTAATTTAAATTATATTTAGCAAATTGTGTCTTTTCTCTGTATCAATCCCATCTCTAAAGTATCACCTTTCTAATGGTTAGAAATGAATATGAATATGTTATAAAATAGGGGAACAAAACTTCAAGTATTGATCCCGTCCTGCTAGTATCAGTGCGATCCAACACCAATGTTAGTAACATATGTCACGTAATAGTTCAGACTGAGATTGCTTTGAAAAACATTGGATATGTAACCAATTTAGTACCACATATGAAAGTAAAGTGGGTCGGATTTGGGGGAAAAACAAAGTCATTTTTTCAACAGTCTGAATGTGACAAATCCAACAACAACAACAACAAAAAAAACAGATATGGGTTGCATATGGGCAAAAGAAAATCGGATTTGGGCCACTTTTGCCTGCAGTGTAAACATAGCTTAGGGGAGAATAAGAGACTATTTCCCATTTTTTAAATAAATTTGTGGATTTCCTGCACTTCTAGCATGATATCACTTAAAGTTCTTGCTTTATTCTGTCTGTTTCATGGTTAGAAAGAGATACATCACAGTTTTAAACACTTTAAACCTGATTTTAGCTTTCCTTCTTATCTGCACAGCTAAATACTCTCTGACTACTGAGCTAGCGCCCTCCGGTGTTCAGCTGAGTTGGGGAGGGTGTAAAATGAAGTGAATATTTTTATAATCAACTATTTTTAAGTTTGTAACTGAAAAATAAAAATTAGATTAAATAAAACTACCTTCTTTTGTTCTAATGCTGAGTGATGACATATTTTTAAATCAACAAATGCAGGAGCAGCTGCTCCACCTGCTCCACTGAGGCGGCACATACGGTCACAGATGTAGCCACCTACCCACACCGCTTGTGTACATATTAAAGCAGAATAAACTAGAAAAAAAAAAAACCTGTGTGGTGCGAATGATTCCCGCTGCCATTACATTGGTCACATTCACTCACCGGCGTCTCCCATTGAGCTAAAGATGTTCTCGGTTACATCTAAAATGCGGTCAGTAGCTTCTCCGTGCCGTCCGATGGGATGACCTCCGCTGGCGTACTGTTTGATGTGCTGAAGCAGCTCATTGAGCGCCTGAGTGACACCTGAGGCAGCCTGGCCCACCTGTTTCAGCAGGCCCTCGTCGTTGGTGGCGCCCTGCGATGACTCCACACACCCCTCCACTGACTTGGCCACCAGCTTGCCTGCTTCTATCAGCTGCTCCTGGCAAACCGGGGAGCTGATGGTTGGAGCCACCACCTTGAACAGGCACAATATTTTTGGTTGGGTAGAAGAATAACAATAATTTATGCTAAACTCACACAAAGAATGTTTCTTAGTGCAGATATGAGGCTCAGCTGTTCACTGTAGGACACTGGTTGGGGTTGGTACTTTGGTCTACATACGTTCTTCTGACCTTTTCTTTTTAAAATCGGAACCACCTTTAAATTTTTAACAATTTGACCTAGAGTATCTCTACTACTGGATCAGAAAACATGGCCCAGCTTTTACTCCCACCCTGCATCAGAGAGCCTTGGCTGCACATAACCGCTCATTGGTTCCTTCTTTGGCCCACCTTTTACAGGTCCTGATCCCTGTGCCGGGGAATGTCCAACAAGAGCTGATGTCTTCATAATACAGCTTGTCATGGGTCACAGCTGCTCAAGTTCTGATGCTCACCTATTCTTTCTGCTTTCATTACATCAGCTCCAAAAACAAGAAGGTTTTCTGCTATTTGAAATTACCAAAGTTCTGCCAGGGCCAACCCTTTTCACATATGACTCATTTTACCAGCAAAAAAAAAGAAGCTGTCTCTGTTTCCTTTAGGCAGCTCACACTTGTTAAAACATAGGGCTGTTTCAGTGTCTGCTTACACACATGAAATGAAAGCAGGGGTAGTTAAAACTAAGTGTTGAATGATTCACCGCCAACTTTACACTTACACCCCAACTCAACTCTGTGACTACCTCACTCAGTGACTCAGAGGCATGTCTGTGATGCATCAACTTCAACCTCTCATTCCAATCAGGGCTTTTTAAACCTGACACTAATAATGGAAGAAGGTGTCTCAGATCCAAAAAGACTAATATTATCTATCAGCTGATTATTATTTACTTCACCTGTCATTAATCATGTTGTTACAGCTGACTGGTGTACATTCAACAGGAACATCCAAAAGCTGAGCATTTACGAATAAATAGCTTGTGACCTTTTACTCCTGGTGGAGGACTCACCCTGGTGCAGGCCACCAGCTGAGACGTGGACAGAGCGCACTGCGTAGCCGCAGCAATGACCCGGTTCTGCTGGGTGGAGTCCTCTGTCTTCTGGGCCACATTCTTAGCTTTGAGCACCAGAGCTGCCGCAGCATTAGCCACAGCTTTTGCCAGTTGCATCAACATGTCCTGCAGCAAACATCAAGCACAAACAGCGTGACTCATTTCAGGCCGCCCTTTACTTTTGGGTAAGGAAGGAGACAATCACTCAAGAGAATGTGGTGAATCAATAAGACAATTAAATGCTGCAATTAAGACGTTTCATGTGAAATGAAGGTGCTCCAATCAATTAGTCATGGATTTTTACTGGCTGTCCTGCTGATCTAAATAATTTAATCAGAGGTCACTAAAAAGGCCAATTAAAAGAAACAAAGTTTTTCAAGAAAACACCAGTGCACAGTCTCAGCCCTCTATGTGTTTTATCTACATGTGGACTTGTATTGTATTGTTTTCGACTATTGGTTTTGGTCCCTGAACTCCTGATTGGAGCACCCTCAATGTCAAATCATTTAATTATTAATTACTGTCAAATTAATTTGACTTAAAACTAAAACTTAATCTTATAAAATGGCAGGTAAAGAGATATTCATGTCCTACCGTATAAATTGATTTAATTAAGCTTGATTTGTTTTTCCTAATTTGCCTTCAGTATAAATCATGTTTTACATAATCACTAAACAAAAAGAGCCCCATTTATGCTGCTGATCTGCATATATGGACTTCTTTTCTTGTGTTTTGGAAGCGTTTCAGTTTTCATCCGAGCAGCTTTTTAATTCTGAAACTGAACTGAGAAACTGAGAAAACTGAACGGAAAATCTGAATTGAGAAAGACCCGGAGATGAGAAGTGAAACGCCTTCAAAGAACAAGAGAAGAAATCCAGTTTCCTTTAAAAAAAATAAAACTCTTGGAATCAGCATGTCCTGAATGACTAAGAGTACATCAACCATTCAGCAAAAATCCCACCTGCCAAAATAAAAGACATGCAGCCTCAGGAGAGATTTCATTGTTTATCTTTAGCAGATGATGCACGAGTTTACTTTTATTGTCAAGATGCAATTACACGGGTAGAAAACGCTGAACTGAATAAAATCATCATAAACTGGTGTAGTCAGGCGTTGTTTTCAGATCCTACACAGTCAAAGCTTTCAGACTTCAGCACCGAGTAAACATCAGAGATGATCTGCTCCATTATTACAAGCAGAGTCTGCACACAGCGGAAAGAGACAATTAGACAGCGCTGGTGATGAACGGTGTATACACCTTTGGTCCATGTTTACAGAGATAACACACACACGGCATGTCCAATGACGCTGACATGGTTCATAATGCATCATCACAAAAACGTCTGAAAATCCTTTGGATTTTTGGAGAAGGAACAAAACCTGAACGCTCGTCGGCTGAGCTCAAGACACTAAATAAACAAAAACTGGAGTTTTTCCAACCACAACTCTGCAAGATCAAAGGGTAATGATAGCATCTTTCAGCCAGGATATTACAAAAGATTTACAATCTAAGCGTGAGGTCAAAAGTGAGGCTTTGGCGGCACTGTTTGTACGTATATTAGAGCCACGGTAAAAGATACCAACTAGACTCCTTTTCAGCAACAACATTAATGTTTCAAAGTAATCAGACTGCATCAAATTAAATCTTTGTTTCAAAATGTATCGTCTCTAAATTGGGCATGCCCTCGTACCTAAATATGTACTGAATCATCTTATAAAAGAAAGACATGCATCTCAGATTCATAGAAACCTGGCTGGTGATATTGGTTTGAAGATATCTATAACAGAAAAAGTTCTGTCCTTTCTGCAGCTCTACTTAAAAACCTCTCTTCAGATTGAGCAGAGGTAAAATTGGATTAAATCACTAATCACTGATTCACCTTGCAGATTTACAAATCTATTATTAGATTTTCTAAAATACTGATTGGCCCTATGTACATATATTATAACCAAGCGTTTGTCTTGAGGACACATTAGTTACCATCATTTGAACATAGGAGGGGCTTCTCCACCTGAAAGATCCTTTACCTTGAAGCTGTCAAACATATACATCAAACAGAGGGAACACAGGACAGAGTTTTATAAAACCATAAAATACTCAAGTTCTAAGAGTTTACTTTTTCTTTACACTACAGTACAAGATAAAGTAGTGCTGTATTTGTACTGTGGTTTAAAAGAAAAATGTTACACCTATTCATTTTGTATGTTTGGGATATACTGATTATTTATATAACTAAAGAAATTATTTTTAATAAAAATAATTCGTAAACAGATCTAAAAATGGAACACCTAGTTAGCAAACATGTTGACTTTTCTGCCATATAGACAGTTTGAAGGCCAGTAAATCTAAACTGAAAAACAATCAATAAAATAACATTTATTAAACAAATTAGGAAGAACAAACCTGGAACTGTGGATCGGTGTCCGTCTCCCCGATGTGAGAAAGCAGCTCACCGCTCGCCTGACCCACGTTTCCTGCAGCCTGCAGCAAGTTCTGACGAGGCTGGCACGATACAATATTAGCAGATAAGCTTGAAGATCGATTAGAGAAGGACCATAACGTGCCTGCATGTGTCAGGATGGCTCTATACCTCCGTGTTAGCGGGCTGAGCTGTCTTCAGCATGTCTGAGACGGCACAGGCCAGGTTCTTCGCAGCACCCAGCAGCTGTTGTCCGTTTCCTCCTTCGTCCTCCATGAGCGCCGCAAGGAGTTTTACACCTTTAGACATCTCTGTCAGGTTGGAGGAGATTGTGGTGACCGCACAGCCCACTGCTGTGTAGTCTGTCTCAGCTGGATCACCTTAGGACAGCAACAGAGAGATGCATTAATTTCCAAATAAAAAAACAAAAACATCTAATTAACCCAAAATGTTAAGTTCAAAGACATTTAATGGTCTACTGCATTAGGTGATGCTCATAAAACAGGGAAAACTAAAGAATAATTATGATCCAATCACTTGCTGCTATAGGTTTAGACTGCTGGAGGACAAATGAACCACATTTCCTCTCTGCTGTCTTTACACTCTTTACTTTCTGTGTAGGCATTTGCTTTTACTAACTTGGTCTTCTGACTTCCCCCCCCCCCCCCAAACTAAATACGCCCGGCCTTGTGCATCAACCTCCAGCACATTGAGGCAGATGGTCACCTTCTAGTTGAACCATCACCGTGCTAAGATTCTGTATGATTCAATAAATCTGATAAATATAAAACAACCCAGAAGATGTTCTACTGTTTCTACCTGCTGTGAGGTTGACCATGGAGGCTGTGCCTGCTGTGATGGCATCCACCTGGGAATGAATCTCGTGCTTGGACTCATCCATCTTGTTTTTGCGCCAAGCTTGAGATGCCTTAAAGAGAAAAACAAATCCCCCAAAATCTTAAAGGTCTTGAATGGACAACCAAAGAAGTTGCTACGATCAAAGTTATATTTAAAAAAAAGCCAGCTGGAATTAAAAATACTTGTATGGGTGGATTAATTATCTGAAAGTTTTTTTTTATTAATTCCCTAAAACAGGCTCTGGTGCTCATTTTAGATGAGCATTTAAATTATTCCTCTTACAGCATCCGTTCCTAGTGGGGGCAGGGTATCAAAGTCATCCAGAGAAGCCTGGGCCGCCTGGACGGCCTGCATACTGGAGTTGATGGTTCCAGTCAGGGCTTGTTGTGCTGACGTCTGTGGACACACAGAAAGATTCAGTTTTTAAGGCAAATTCTCACTTATGTAACATTTAACTGACTATGCTTAGTCTAGACTGTGTTTTATAACCTGCATTTGATTGTTAAAGCAATTCAACAGCAACAATCTTACATTTCTTTTCATATTGTCAACAAATTACAAAAAACCTAAACCAGCAAAATATCAGTTCTCCCAAAAAGTTAACGGCAGTCATAACTTGTTGGCTTCAAGATTACTTTAAAAATCACTTATATTTCTTTGAAAAAGCAAACAATCTACCTAAAACAGTTGCTGACAGGATTGAAGCTATTTATCTGTTCAGAAACCTTTAAGGATTCCCAACTGATGCAGTAAATAACCCTGACCGCTGAGTTTCCAGTTTCAGTTCATGTTTTATGACATTTATCTTGGTTTTACCAGAGGAGGCATGTGTCCTCTGTGCATCTGTCCACTGGTGATGTGCTGTTTGGCCTGAGGCATGGAACCCATCTGGAAGCTCTCCGGCCCTCCACCTCCTGGGCGTATGACCACAGGCAGGGCGACTGAGTCCATGTTTACCTTGCCCATCTTGTTGAACTGCTGCTGCAGAATGGTGGACCTGGAATCATATGAGATGGAGACAAATTTATACTCGTGTCCACAAAGAAACTGATTAGCAAATATTGGTAGATCTAACAAATGCATATCATCAAAGCAGATATAGGGTGCATTAAAAAAATGCACTCCCTGATAAAGAAAAGTTTGCCTAATTTGGATGTAATTTGGTCCACGTGCAGACCAGCGATGAGTATATAAATCAGTTCATTTGCGAGGAGCTGCCATGTTTAGAATGGGCACCAGAGGGCATAAATAATGGCATCCCAAGTGGAGCATTAGTGTTATCAAGTAGTTGCCAGAGTGTCTGACAGTTAGTCAACACAGTGAGTGAAGGTAAGCAGACAGAGGTTGCCTTGTAGATGCATTAGACAGCATTACCAGATCCTGTCAAAGTTTGACACATGTCACATTGACAGGAGTGGCCGTTTTGTGCAATTTGCCCAGCATGTGGTGTGCACTGATGTCACAGTGGTCAAATGTTGGAACCAATGGGTGTGTGAGGGCACCGTGAAGTCTCTGGCTGCCCAAGACAGATCACACCAAGGCATGATTGTCATATTGAACGCCAAGCCTTACAGAGCTCCAGGACGTCCTGGTCAGCCAGATCCTCAGATCATTTTGTCAATCGAACATGTGTTCACGTGCTCAGAAATCAACTCTGACCCAACGTTGATCTGCTGGATTTTGACAGCTAGTTACAACAGATGTGAACCGACTTACCGGAGAAGAGGCTACAATGGCTAAATAACACCAAACTGCACCTTGTATCCAGGTCTGAGGTGGCACCACACTCTACTGATATGGGATTACCAGTTTGCCCATACTGCCAATTCTCTTCCTCATTTGATTTGATCAAATTGAGCAATACAGTCACATGACCTTTTAACAATGCGCATATTCTTTATTTTTTTACCACTTTTTTTGTCAATGAGCTTAAGACAACTAAGTGAACATCCTCAAAGTGATGTGACTACAAATTATTTGCTTTTAGTTGTAAGATGGTTCAGGAATAAAGCACACACAGACACTTACTTTTTGGGTGAAACAGAGTCTTCAAGCATGGTTGACTCTTCATCTCCTTCCAAGCCAAAGTGATCTTTGCTCTTTTTCTGGTAAAAGGGTAGAACGCAATTACACACTGGGTAAAACAAAGTGCAGTTTATAAGATTCCTCTTTTAATATAGATTTAAACAGTTTTACCTTAAAAATACCATAAGGATCATTGTCATGTAGAGTGTAGAGCTGTTCCTATGTTACCACTGACCTTTTTAAGGATGATGTCGATGTATCCGGCAATAAGCTGGGCTATCTGCTCCCCCTCAGTGGTCTGCACAGAGTAGTACCCATCCTGGTAGTCTCCAAAGTCCTGAGAGCACAACAAAAGACAACTTATGTGAAAGGAGAAACTGGATTTTGTGTTACTACAATGTTTCAGAGACTTCTCAGCAAGGAGACACATCCCAGAAAGAGAAGAACAACAAATTGAATGAGTGTGTTCAAGTGTGTTTATCACTTTCTTCTTCCTCAGCAGATAGACAGCACAAACACGGTCATCATAATCATATTCAGCTGATGTGAGCAACTGAATCCCTATTTTGTGTCAGACTGTTGCTGTTCTGGTAATAAATATGGCCTTCTAGTACTAAAACAGAAGAACGGAGGTTCTCTAACAGGAAGCTCCAAAATCTAAACAGGTGAGGCACACAAATACTCCTCAAAACTCCAAGTATATATATATATCACTGAATCAGAGAGGAAATGAAATCACCATGAATTACCATACCACTGAATTTGTATACAAATCTGTATATAAATATTTCATTTGAGGAGAAAAGGTACTTGCAAAAGTTAAAAAATGACCAAATTATACAACTATTATAAATACATTAATATATGTTGTATTGTTTTGTGATAACTTATGTAATACTGTCCCTCTCAGCAGGATTTTTCTTTCCATGATTGCCACTGTGAAACAGCAAGAAAAACATTTTGGAAGAGCTCACCAGGGTGAAGCTCTTGGGCGACGCAGCCCAGCGCTTGATGTTGGTCAGGTTCCACTCCTGGATCACCTCCTTGGTCTTCTCATCCACTCTCATCACACTCTCCTTGGTGATGCCCAGCAGGCGAGGCACCAGTTTGTTTTTGCCCTTCATTTTCTCCTACAGACGTTGAACAAAAGCAGAACCTTTTTACAGATGGAAAAGCCATCAACATTTTTACGTTGCTGAAAATGTGAATTTGACAACAATGTCATGGTTTATAACAAACCTTTTTGCAAGTAAGATATTAATTGCTCATAATATTTCCACAGAACGCCACCTCAAAAGATCTGAACAATTCATTTAAGATCCAAAACAAAATACTTGTTAAAACTTCTGATATCATAGGCTTCTGCTTTACTCTATTCACAAAAATGCATTTGTAAACCACTGTTTTACAAAAAAAAATTTTTGTTAAATGGATAAACACAGGTGGAGCACAGTCAGGATTGTTGCGGACCAACTTGTATTGTGACATCAAACCACAAAATGAGTGGTCAAAGTATCTGTGTTCTTGAGTCTTCTTTTTCTTTTAGCTGTTCCCTTTTCAGGGGTCTCCACAGAGACTCATCCTCCTCCATCTAACTCTGTCCTCTGTGTCCTCTGTCCTCACTCCAACCTCCTCCATGTCCTCTCTAACTGCATCCCCTGTCCTCTCTCCAAGTAGCTCCATGTCCTCTCTGACTGCATCCATATGTCTCCTTTTTGTCTTTTCCTGGCAGCTGCATCTCTAACATCCTTCTACCAATATACCCACTTGCACTGTTGGAGAAAAAATAAAAAACTCATATGCAAGAAAAACACTGTACTACACAGTAAAAACAGCTGCCAACAATCAGACATGATCTGACAGAAACTCTTCGGCCTTCTCTCCAGTTCTAACCAACTTCTCTATTTTGATTCTTCTTTATACAATTACTGGAACCATGTTCTATAGTTGACATTTCTTCCTTTTTTCAAACAGGAAGCTTGAGCGCTGACCATGACTTGACGTTTAAATTCTTCTACGGGTGTTCACTTGAGATTTTAACCACACCTCAGAGGCTATGCTACTCTGCCAACTTTCCAATAGTCTGTCAAACGCTTCACCAGACAAAATAAAATGTAGGATTTCCTCTGCTCAGATGGTAAGAGATACAGCTCCTTTAGCTTGACTGCAATGATGACTCAGACAGGTTTAAATTGGTGTTTCCTATGCTCTGGTTAAACGCGGCTCATTCCATTTTCACAGCTTGTTTTTTCCTGTAGGGTTTGAAAATGGACACCGGAGTGCTCAACCAAGAAGCCAGATTTTCAACTCAACTGAACACGTTGAGTTGAAAGTCAGAGGTTTTATTATGACGAAGGAGGCTCTTCTTGAGCGTAGCTAGATTGCCACGGTAACAGAGGCTGAACTCATAAACTGGTTCGGAGCAGGTAGTGCATCCTTGCTGCAATGTTTTCTTCCTTTTCCTGATTTTTCATGTCGTCATAGTTCTGCTCGGTGAGTTTAAATAAATGTGAAATTAAAACCAGTCAGTGCACTGCATTATGCGTAGGTATTTTAACTCTCAAATTTAACTAAAAAGTTCATTATGTTAATTTAGTCTAATGATTCAATCCAATAAATCTTTAGTCTATGCAATACGTCACCCAGTGGATGGGTAGAGATACCAGCTCCCCATGATTCTGCACAGGATCAAAGTTATAAAAAAATGGATGAATGCATATTAAATACTGGTTGTAGCCTTTAGATTCGAAACCTTATGTAAAACCCTCCCATTTGATCAGAACATACTTCTTTCTCTTTTTTTATGAATTCTGCACAATTTTCACCAAAAATACGACAAATGCACTTCAAAGCCAGAATACGTTCACAAGCCTATATTCCATACTTTGTGTTCTTAGTTATGAAGCTGCAGACTGCAGTGGCAAAAAAAGTGTTGAATTAACGACACAACACCATCAGAACCATAAATTAAATTGATTATGTTGTATGGACTGAAACTGTTTTAGCTTCTGCTTTGATTGGAAGTCCATTCAGCAGTTCATATTGGATTTAATTCATTAGTTTGTAAATTAGAAAATATTGAATTAATACAATCTTTTTTTTTTGCACATTATGGGACCGTGTCAGAGTCAAATTAACCTCTCGACCGTTGAGTTAAAGGATTCAGATCTTATTGTCCCAACCTAAAAAGCAACAGGTTTTAAAATTACTAATTTGAAATTTACTCAAATTCTGCAACATTCGTTTCTTGTCCTTGTTACGGTTAAGAGGTTTTAAAATTATTTTTATTTCCTCACTTTCCATTAATGCGACCTGCTGTTCTTTAAGAATGAAGTCTTGAGAAAAGCTAATTTTTTTTTTAGTTGTTTGATTGATGTGTTTTGATCAGAAAACCCATCAAATGACATTCATCACGTGAATGTACAGAGACTAAAGCAGAAAGTTTGAGGTAAAGCCATTGTGACATTTGTTATCTCTATTTAGAGTTTTAGGTTTTATCAAACCAGACTTCAGGAAGAAAGCCTAGCTCTGTTGAACTTTCTTCAGAGTATACTCCTCAGATCGTACAAGCTTTCGTGGGTTGTTTACGTTTTACAATTTTCTATTACAAGCAAGGCAGTCAAAAAGATTACACAATTATTTCACAATTAAAGCAGCAAATTACACAAAGATGGATTTCCTCTCACCTTCACCAGGAAGAATGACACTCCGTAGGTTTTCAGGGACCTGGCCAGCTTCACATAGCTCACTTTGGCCTCAATCTCTGTCAAGTTCTGATAGTTTTTATGCGCCTGCAGAGAAATAGATCAACTTACTGCATCATTAGGAAAGCTTTGATATATACTGAATATCAATTTGATTTTTCTAATGATTATTTTAGGTCAGACTTTTACCTGGAAAATCTTTCTCTCCCCTTTCTGTTTGATGTATTCTTTAGGTAGGAATTCTTTTAAACTGAGGAGGACAACATTTATCCAGAGTCAGACAAGAACCGTGACCATTAACTCATTTCAGAACGGCCAGACAAAAACAATAAACACAACATTCGTAAACAAAGTAGTGTTAAACACAAAGCCAAGCGCTTACTCCAAGAACCCGGGCTTGTGCTTGGACTCGTTGTGATCACCGAACTGAATTTGGCACTGATAACCGGCGAACTCACACGCCTTGTCAAAGGAGACGGGATGGGATCCGTTCAGAATGTCATCACGAGCCTGTACCACCAGACACACACACACACACACACAGAAGACAGAAAACAAATGAGAATTTATTTGATGAAAAACTACACTAATTTGATAAAACACAAGTTATTGTGACTAAAGACTTTAAGGTGAAAGCCCAATGAATTAATGCAGATTTTAAATAATTATGTCTGTGTAAAACAAGTATATCAGCAAAGTCAAAAAGGCCTTAGAGAGGCAGTGGTTGTGAGACGTTACCTGAACGTAAAGCAGGTTGAGCTGAACGGGGTCTCTGGAGTCTACATTCTGGTCTGAGTAGAAGAACTTCCTCCTCAATAGCAGCATCTCTGTTTCCTCCACACCCTGCTCCCTCAACGTCCTGCCATGGTCCAACCAGTTCACTAAAAAGAAAAAAGGTATGGTTCACATTCAACTTCTCAGTGGCACCCAAAGACTAATCAGTCTTTGCTATTTCAGTCCTGTCCTGGAAGAAATATTAACCTGAGACAAACTAGCGCAAACTTTACAGATTGTGTTAAAATCCACTGGTCAACTGGTGTGCCTTCATTCATTAACAAAATACTTTAACTCCACTTCCCTTTCTAGATATTTGATCTACTTGTGGACTTGTAACTTTCTAGTATTCTTGATATAAGTTGATGAAATATTGGTATGAGCTTTGCAACATTAAACACTTCAAATCAAACCACTGGACTACTGTTTTATAAAGTATTCTCTGTGACAGCAGAGTAAATTAAGTACGTGTTAGTGTGAGGGCTCTTATGTGTCACTTACACTCATCGTCTGTGTGGAGCTTCTGTTTCAGCTTCTCCATTTTTTTGTCATCTCTTAGAAGAGTCTTGTCTCTTTTCAGCGTTCCTGTGGTTTCTTCCTTCTTCTCCTCGCCGATGTCTCGCACGAGTGAGTATTCATCATAGTTTGTTATGCCTGACACACAGGTAGGGTTTATTAATGAATCTATTTTACACTTTATATCCAGTCTTATCGTATATGTTACAGTGCTAACGGGGCGAGATTTGCGCAGATAAACTGTGGAGTTATTATTTCACCGAGGCATTTCAGAGTTGTTCAGGTGAAGTGTGAGTTGAACTGACCTATTCTGGCACAGATGGTCATCAGCATGTCGCTGACAATCTTCGAGTCGTCCACCATGACGGTCTTCACCGTCCCATCCAACATGCGGATCTTCAGAGGCCTCTGCTTCTTCTTGTATTCCAAAGTGTCCTAACAGAGAAAGGAAAGTGGTCGATAAATCTGTTTTAGAGCAATGACATCAATGGTGTAAATCAATCTCAACACAACATCTGTCTCTTCCTTTCCAACACAGATTTTACACCAGCCTTTTTGTACGTAGTTGTTTTGGATTCAAAACTGTTATGGACTTGAAGTAAAAGCATTTCCAACATTTAGTGGCATTTTTGTGACTCAACTCACCCCATTCCTTAACATATAGTAGTCCAGAGCCTTTCCGGCATCCAGCCAGATGCCTTTCTTTGGGTCTTCATCTGACAGAAACAGCCCGTAGTCGTTAGCTACAGAGACAGACAGAAAAAATGTGAGTCACTGTAATCGTGTCAACAGGCGTACCTGCAGATGTGAACAATCAGACACCATAAAGAGATTGTGTTGGAATAACATTCTTGGACTAATAGTCCTACAATGTTGCACAAAAACAAAAGTAAGAAAGAAATTTGGTTTAAAAGAAAAACAGTAAAAAGTGTTGCACTTAAACGCAAACGTTTAACAGTATAGCACTGAGTGGAAGTGCTTTGCGAGCGTTCAGGTGTTCTGCAGCTCAGTTTCCTGATGGTTTGTGGATACTGCCGTTTTTATATCTGCCGTTTTCAGTAGAGACGGTGTGTGCCTCTTGAACCTTAACTGCTGGTTTCACAAGACAGGAACCTGATAGCTGATGGCTCTGCCTCCCATTCTACTTTTAGATACCCAAAAAACCACAAGTGTGGTTAGCGCTGTCACCTAACACTGAGAAGGTTGCCGGTTTGAATTTTGGCCGGGTCGTTTTTGTGTGGAAGTTGCACTTTTCCACCAGGCATGTGTGGGTTTTCTCTGGGTACTCAAGGTTTCCTCCCACAATCCAAAAACATGCATGTCACGGGTAATTTAGAGTCACCAGTGAACCTAAGTGTAAGTGTGTGTGTCCATGGTTGATAGTGTTGTGTCTCCTTGTCTCTGCCCTGCGATAAGTAACTAACTGAGTGTGTGAAGAAGTACATAAGTATACTCAGAGTAAAGTGTAATCCTGGTAAAATATGGAGACCTTTAAGATCCTATTGACTTTGATCATCAAGTTTTAAATTTTAATGTGGATTTAACGAGAATACTATACTCTGTACTACCAATTCTTACCAGAACCTTTGCTGCAGCACCTTGAAATAGTTTTAGTCCATCAAAGTTATTTGGATGTTGATAATAATGAATTACAACTAACCAATGTCGGAGAGACAAAACTACAAACTAGTTTTCTGCAACAAAAGTGTTCTTTTGCAATAAAACAACTAAAAGAAGGAGGTCCTAAACCTATCTTATGAATATGTTAAAAGACAAACAGAATTAACTCTGAACATCTTCAGAAAATGTATCAAAATATAATAACTGCAGATTTTTTTAAAAGACTTGTTTCTGATGGTCCAAACATAATAACTTATAATTTGTCTTAAAGTCGATTTAAAACATTTTCTGGCCCTTATACCTTTGAAATTTGATCGTAGTCTAACAGATTGTTTTCAGCTGGTTTCACAAATAACAAATAAGTGGCATCTGCAAAATAATTAAAATGCATCAATGTAATATTATCATAGAATTAAAGCATATAGAACATGAAATGCATTGTTCCAAAAACAGAACCCTGAGGCACTTCTTTCATTGAAGATTTTGAAGTTTTTTAATTTATTAATTTATTAATTTATTTATTCAGCTTAATGTGGTTCCTGGAAATCCAAACACACGTTCAAGCTTCAAACTGTGATCGGTCATATCAAATGTAACACTGAGATCCAGCAGGACGAGTATAAACACTGTCCACAGAGTGCGCCGACAAGTCTGAGGCGAGCTCGCCAGTGTCGTTTCTGCTCTAATCCTGACTAAAACCATACAAACCAAGCACTGCTGTGCAACTGGTTACACTGATAATTTGCAATATTTTTCCAAGAATTTGAAAAGTAAAAGAGAGATTAACTGATGTCTATAAATGGTTAAAACTCCTTGATCAGAGTTTATTTTTATATATATAATGAAAGCAATCCAAACACAAAGCGGGTTTTCCTGAACTTTTAAAGCTTCTGTAATTGATGATACTTCATGATATAATACTTAGTTCTAACTTGAAGGACTTTAGACTTTTAGAGAATCAGAATATATCATTTGCTGGCCAGTAGAAACAAGCCATTCCCATGGGCAAAGTCAGAAGCACTGGTATTTTCTTACACAGCGACTGAAACGACTTGCATGCTGGAGCAAGTCGTTCCAGGAGCTGCTGATGAAATAACTTGCATAATAAAACACAACTCTACGTGCCCTTCAGATGTATTTGTAAAATGGATGGACAGAATCGGGACACAGAACTGTTTTTTTTTTCTCTGAAGAGGCTGGTAATTATAACAAGACAAAGATCACTATGGCACTTTATTTAGGAGACATTTTCTGACAGATTCTGCCATTTGAACCTTTCTGTAGAAAAAAGGCAAATTCAAAAAGAAGCTCAGATGACCGGTCAAGGCAGGGCCCTGAAGTGACCTTCCAATGGGACATGTCCTAAACACAACCCACAGAAGACGTCCAGAAAGCATTTTTATCAGCTGCCCAAACCAAATCAAATGGCTTCTTTTGATGCAGGATCAATAAATCAATAACTCTGCCTTTTAACTCAGCTGTATTGTTGTCTTTAACGTTCAAACCCTGAAAGACTTGAAGAAGCACATCTTCAGAAAAAAAAAAAAAAAAAGAAATTCAATCTGGAGCTAACTGAACTGGAAACTCTTGACCCCTTGGCTGCATCAAGAAATCTTGTCCTAATTTAGATTCTGTGGCACAATCTCCTCCTCAGTTCCCCTCAGAGACAAGAAGGGATGCTGCCATTTCCTTCCTCTAAGAACCAAACATTCTCCTCAAGGTTCATTCAAAGGACTCAAATGTCCTCCTTCACAGCAGAATGGGAACAATTTCTAGGTCACAGGAAGAAAAAGAAAAAAAAAAAGAAGAAGAGCACCTCTGCCTCAGTGATGTATCGGACACACTGCAACAAGAAAGGTTTTATTCCTAATCTTTAAAGTAGTACACCTACAGTGGTAGTTATTGTTTTAAACAACAGTAAGTACTACATAATAAAACACAATACTAGGGGTGCAACGGTATGTATTTGTACCATGAAAGTTTGGTACAGACATTTTGGACTGGTCACAAGTGATTACTCCTCCCATCTAGAAGTGGGCAAACATTTATTTTACTGCATTTTGTTACCTGGCACGACCGAAAACAAAGAATAAAATCTTTATGGTCATTCAACATGTTAAAAAGAAGAGAAAAAAATGTGTTCCTCAGGAACCAGTGTTTAAAATCCCTGACGATAAATAACCTAAAATCCTTCAATAAATCCAAATAAAATCAAATAAATCATTCAAAAATCTGAGCGTAAATGGCGGCGCACAGCGGCTTCTCAGTTATCAGTGTTAGGTACTTCTACGAAGCCTTGTGTAGTGCGTTATAGTTCAGATGAACTTTTTCAATTAGCTGTTTTCCCAATTTCAATGAAAACCAGAAGGATTGAAGGATAAACAAAGGAAAATACTATCCAAAAAACTTTGATTTTAATCAGCTGTGTTGAAAAAAAAAGCTATGTGGTCTCAGTGATTACAGAGGGAGAATTACATAGATAATTACTCATTAAATTTATATTTATACTGTATTTATATTATCTATACCTAGACCTTGTTCTGATCAGCCAAAGCACTAAGATAAACAACATGTAAAAAAAGTACTGAGATGTACAAAGCAACAAGTGATCATTCTGTCCTGAAAAGTGATGCACTGGAAGTGGAAACGATGGGTCAACGAAAGGACCAAAGGATTTTGACTAAACTGTGATAGCTTCACGGTTGGCTCAAGGCATTTCCACAACTGTATTTTTTGTGAAATGTTACGGATCTGAAATGAACAGAACCTACAGAAAGTGGCCCAAAAATGTAAAACCATTGAAACAACAGCTTGGCACCAGATCCAGACCTTCAGAGGTCTACTGAGGTTCAAACCTTTATGGGCCTGGAGTGTTTTGGATGTGCAGGAGGACCAACTCTGTGTTGGCCGATTAGTGTAGTTAACAGAAATGAGGGAAAATATACCCTGAGCAAAATGGAGAAGAGCAGATGGGGTCACCATATGCAGTTTCACCTGCAAGGTTCTCGCAGTCCTCATCATCCATGAACATGATTACTTGTTCTTGCTCTAGAGTTAGTCTCCATCCACATCTTATTACTCCTCTTACTAATGTTATCAGGTTTTGTCAGGGTTTGCAATCAAAGAGCTAATCAAAACTTTATTATACAAGATATAAGGCAACATGAAACCCCTGTATGGCTACTCCAACATCCTGCTCAAATGGGTTTTTTTTTAACAACAAATCACAGAAAGCTGCTTTTTCAACCTCTACAGAGAACTTCATGTGAGCTGAGTTGTTCCAGCAAAGATTCAGCTCAAACAATGTGCTGCAGAACAAAAGGCAAAGGAAAAAGGCTTGCAGTTTTTCGAAACTGACATAGTAGAAAAGCAAGCTGTCTGAACATGCAAGGGTCTGAGCATGTGGTGACGTGTGTGTGTGTGTGTGTGTGTGTGTGTGTGTGTGTGTGTGTGTGTGTGTGTATAGAGAGAGAGAGGAAACTCACGCTGGCCAAGCGGTGCCTCAGGAACTCTTTCCCTGATCATTCGGCAGGCGTCGTAGACCATTGTGGAGGGCTCAAACTGCATGGTTTTCACCACATTCCCCACATCAATCTTTAACGACAGGGCAACCATGATTGCTGCTCTGCACCTTCACCCCACTCACACCTGCATGAAGGTAAAAAGAAAAATGTATCCAAGATAAGTCAGCTGCAATATATATCTAGAAATCACATTCAATCCCACATGTTAACATCAACAGTGCAAACTAAACCAAAGAGGGAAATCATTTAAAACCAACAATCATTAGAATCAGCTGATTCTGTTTATAATGCCAGTTTATTGCGTTATGTTTGGACAGAACCAGTTTCAACAAGATTAATTGGCATAAAACGTACTTAGGAGTGTGTTAGATTTCCAGAAAAAAAAAAGTAAAAAAAAAAAAAAAAAAGAAATAAATTAACACGGCTGACCAAACAGTTTTCTTGTCATTGTCCACTGAGTGAAGATTCAGTATCTGAGGAAAGGAAACCAGTGACCCAAAGCTAGTACTGATTACTCTACAGTTTGGTAACTTCTTATACTTTTAAGGAAACTAGAATATTGGACATGTACAGTTTTCTTCAGTTGCATTTCTTATAAAATGAAGTCAGAGAAATGAGCCCACTAGATGGTTTGATTTATGTTTAACCCTCCTGCTGCCCTTGAGGCCACAGTTTTAAGGGCAGCAGGAGGGTTAAGCTTGTTCTTAGTGCAAAGAGCATTTGCATTAACTGAATGACATATGTTCTCAACAACAGGCCTTACTCTAGTAAAATGCACAGCTCACCACATTTACCTATGGTTTAGTGATGGGTAAATGATACTACTGAGCCTAACAATCGAAATATTAACACAAATCGCAATTTTGACAAATTTCTTCTACAGATGTCCTGAAGATACGTTGAGTATGTTGAACCTGCTTCATAATTTAGGCTAAAGCTTAAGCTCAAAATTGCAGTTTCTCTCTGAGAGAAGCTAAACATCCAGGCAAATGTTCACTATTTGAAAAATACACAGCTAAATGTAGATGTTCAGACTTTTTCTTGCACTATCTAACCCACACTTTGATTTAATGATCATTTCACTCAAACTGCCATCATGAGTGTCATAAAATAGGTGAATAATTTCTTTCTAATTTCTATTAAGTTCTACGTGCACCCGGCTGAGTTTGTCACGTCTCATTAACCACATATCTTTTGGAGGACTGTACAGCCATCTGCACCTGTGGTTGATCTTTATCCTTTATATGTGGTTACTAAAAGTAATGTCACATTAGCTTGATTAGTTTAATCATGTTTCATCAGAAGCCACCGCATAAATAAATCTAGTAACCTACGTATCAGTGAGCTCAATAAATAGTATAAATCTATTATAAATCTATCATAACATTAAACAGTATCTTAGGGAGGAAAATGAACACTACCACTAGACCAACCTTCATTACTGTCCTTAAGAAGACCATAAAGAAGATTTGAAAATGATGATTTTCTTCCTCCCCAAGTTTGTTTTTGATTAGTTCAGGTTTACTGCCTTGGCAGATAGTTCCTTATCTTGGCTAAATTAATTCTCCACCTGATTTTCTGAAAACTCTCCCAGTCTTTCCAAAATGCCAAAAGTTCTCACAAATTGTCCTCAAAAACTGCTGAATCTGGACTCTTGAAGCACCCTCCCAGCCTCTTTCCAAATGTCAGGAAAATGCATTTCTGATTTTCTAAATTTTTATTTTTTCACCCAGCTAAATAGCCTCCTACTCCTGAACCTTTTCAACCCCCCGACCACTCGGTACCCTCAATGCCAGAATGGTTCTTAAGAGATTAAAAATTGGTTAAAAACTTCACTTTCCCCAACTTTTTTGGAATGTGTTGCTGGTTGGACACTGAACTTTTTGAGGCATATGTACCTGATGTAGAAGAGTACTTTAGGGACAGCCCTCTTGTCCAGTCAGATGATGGTGACTTGGTTGAACACGTCCTGGATGAAAAAAAAAAAAAAAAAAAAGACAGTAATGAAATTATAATAATATTTAGTAGGCAGACATTTTCACTGGCCTGACCTGAACTGTCACATCTTTACTACCAAAAACTAATTACAAGTCTAGCATTCCTCGAAGGAATGCATATCACCCACCGTCTTTTATGTCAGAGTTTTAAACTGAGATCATCTTGTGCTGAGAAATGACAGCTGTTGCAGTTTAAGTCAAACCTTGTAAATGATGCTAAAATGCAGGATCTCAATTTAGCTTGATGTCTGTAAAACTAACTGAGTTATAGCCATTTTTGTGTTTGCTAAGGCTGATTAGCTGTGGCGGCCATCTTAAAGTGGGTTGAGCCCAAATGTTAATGAGTTTAAGAGGTACAGTCAAGGATTACTTTCTCCAAGTTTCATTAAAATCCGTCTGGTGGTTCATGAGATATTTTGCTAACAGACAGAAGGAAAGAAATAACTTAGATATTTACCCTATATGTGACTGTTATAATATTGTTTTCATGGCTGCAGGGTAAAAATGTTGAGTGATGTTTGCTCCAGTGGAAACAACAAGTTTGCTGCAGCAGAACTTCCTGTTCCTCTGTCAGATATTTCATCCAATTGCTTCTTTCCGTCAGATCTTTAGCCGTTTCAGACGGAGCAGGAGTCGGGCCAGGTGCCGAGACAAACTTGGATCTTCCATGGCTTTGAAATGACAGAGTTCTTGCGAGATCAGATGACTCGATGCCATTTCCTGTTTTTTAAAGCCCTTCGATGCCATAAAAGGACATTTTGAGACATCTGTATACTCCCAGCTATGATTCAGCTGGGAGTACAGAATCCTGCCTGCAGTGAGTTTGTTTGGCTCAAGGAAAGATAAAAGCTCATTTACATCTCAAAAGCTTTCCTGTTCAAAATGACCCTCTGGCTTCAGTAGGCATCTACTTCATTACTATGAATGACATTTTTTTTACTCAAAAAGAGTAAACACAAGGCTTGAACACTATAAACCTAGGACTACTTTAACCACCTGCTCAAGAAGTCAAAAAGCAAAAAGTGAGAGTTAATTTTGTTCCTAAACAAGAAGGCTGCAGACGTTTGGAACGATAATGTTAAGGCTTCCCAGTCCACCCAGAGGAAGTGCAGGGTCACAACAGTAATTACTGTAGTTCCTCAGAAAGGAGGAAGTACGCCTAACGTGCTCTGAAACTCCTGTGAAACAGAGAAATAAACAGCATGATTTCATTCTTGAGCTTAAACAAGAATGCCAGCAATTTAGACTCTTAAAGCAAACAGTGATTTCAGAACAAAACGCCTGCTTTCGGGCCAATTTGTCCAATCAGCATTAGGTGTACAAAGATTATAAGGTAGCACAAAAGTGGCAATAAACGGAAACTATCGGTTTGACTCGGACATTAGTTTTGATGATTAGCGGTCTCAGTTTTCTGTCCATCAAGTCCATGATAAAAGTGACAGCAGCCCGTTGTCGCCTCACACCAAACATCCGCTCTGTCTCCACCAGTCAGACACAGCATGGCACAGCCACTAATCTCATGTTCTGCAGGCCCGATTTCTGTTGTAGAAACTGTCCACTAACAACCAGATGGATATTTGAACAACTTATCTTCTTATGCCAAACCACATTTCTTTCCTATACAGCTGCTTTTAAAAGCCTGGTGGTTTTATTAAACGACACCGTGGTTCTAGATGGCAAGCTGTTTTAAATTCTTCTCCACAACCAGGTTACGTACAGCGCTTTTAGGGAGATCATGTTCATTGCCGGTGCGTGCATGTTTTTCTGTAGTGTTAGCAAAATATCACATAAACCACTGGACAGATTTGAATTAAAAAATAATAATAATAATCGGAGGCACATCTGCAACTGACCAATTCAAGATGGCCGCCACAGCTAAGCGAGGTTGGCCTACACAGAAATGGCTACCTCAGTGAATTTACTGAATACTGAGCTAAAACTTGGTGTGGTAGTAGCTGACAGTCATTCACAGCATGAATGAGCACTAATAGATCATGCAGGATATCGCACGAGACTGCACATCACGTTACAATGCAACCTGCATTTATTTTTATAACCAGTAGGGGGCAACCTTTCTGACTGCTCAAAAAGAAAGGCAATAGTCCATACTTACAGTTCGAATTTAAAAAAAAAGAAAATGAAAAAAAAAAAAGACCCTTCATGTGTTCAACCAGAGATTTTCTCGAACCACAAAAGCCCCAAAATTAAAACGCATATTTGTCCACGATCAAATCCAAAAAGGAGACAAACCAAAAGGTACCAAACACAGTAAACATCTTCCCCTTAATAAATGTTTTTATTCAGCGCGTTTCCATCAGTTTGACATAGTTCTACATACTCACTTTCTTAATATTATGGTTCATTCACCGACACTAAATCATACAGAACTGCACCAACTTTCAATAACTAATCTCCAAGTTTATCGTCTGAATTTAATGCTAAAACAGCTCATCTTTAAATCCTGAGATTCAGATCTCTCTTTGTGCTTTAGCCTTCCTGAGCTCGAGGGACACCATTGTTCCAACATGTTCGATCATTCTTCAGATGGTAATTATTTCAGCTGTTCTTAGCTGGAGGGGCTGAGTTCCCCCGATGCTCTTTAAGTTCTCCTGCAAGGGTTTCATGGAAGATCATAAAAGATTACTATGATAGTTTGTTTTTCCTTATTCCTGATATCACACTCTTGTGTAACTCTGGCTCTTATAATGCTGTCATAAATCATCCTGTGGCAGACTTCAGGAGACTGGGAGTCGTCCGCGTCAGCCAAGGAGTTGGTATGTCTACAGGACCTCCCCCAGACCTTCTGTGCTCACGGCCAGTAATTAAAAGGAAGGGTGATGCGCCACAATGGCAAACAATCCTCTCTCTCTACTTTGTTTTGCGGGTATTACTTGCATGAAATTTTAAATTTGTTTACATTTGCTAAATACAATCAAGGTATTCAGTGAGGACACTGATAAACAACTTTTAATGGCAAGGAGGTTTGATTTTAGCTCCGTTTCTGGACAAACAAGCAACCCAAGCAGGAAAAAACTGTTTTTCCTTGTAAAACAAAAGGATTTGCTCAAAATATTCTACAGCTTATTTGTATTCTGCAACAACAATAACAATTTTCTTGACGTTTTGCGCCAGTGTTTTGGTTTTCTTGGCAGGGTTGAAAGTCCACTGATTACCCCTATCAAATTTGAAGCTTTTCCCTTTATTTCTCAGACGTAGATTGAGGAAGGTGCACTCTCTCTGTGTGCTGTCATTTAAACAAGGGCCTCTGAAGCTTTAATTATTGATAATATGGTGACTAACACCTGGTTAACTCTGTGATTGAGACTATGTCACAGAGGATGCATTGCTGTCTTTTGTGTTTACCGGTGATTGTTAGTCATACGAGGGCAGCCAGTTTCTGTTCAGATTCTGCACAAGTTGATGAGTAAGCATCAGTACTGGCAAACCTTTCTGCAATTGTTATAGAGTTCCTGCACAGACGTCATCAAATCCCAGTGGTCCCAGACTCAGCAGCCACAGTGGAGGTACTGGCTAAGGATGAGGATTCACTTTTTTTTTTTTTACTTCCGATCCGATCCCGGTACCTAAATCTGGATATCTGTCGATACAGATACTATTCTGATCCCGTTCTGATACCATCATCATTATTGATTTTATATGAGGCTGTCAGAAACTCCTCTCTACAGGCAAGTACGATTTGTACAAATATATGCATGCATGTCCAAAAAGGCAACTTGAGGTATAAGGTCAGAAAAGGAAGTCAGAAAAACAGGAAATTGTGTTAACAAGAAAAATCCAATGCTGAAAACAAATATGCATCTGTAAGGGTTTCAGATTGACTGTCAGTATTTATTAAACCCAGGACAGATAACCATAAAGGGTTAATTTCTGTAACAACTATCCTTCTCCAAATAAAATACAAAAGAAGCAACAAAATTCCTTCTTGGTAATCCCTTTAGCTTTCATGTTGTCCAGTGGAAGTTTACCTTGTTTTTGGAATGACTCCAGAAGTGATTCCTGCCGGCTCCCTTCATCTTTCTCCCGCCTGGCTAAACAATCTGTGTGCTCTTTAATGTGGTGCTTTTTCAAATGTTTGATTAAGTTTGTTGTACTGTAGGTCGCGGCGGAGCTTCCCCCTCTCAGTACAGCGGCTTTGCAAACATTGCACGTTGCTGTCTTGCTTTCCGGTGTTTCTAGTGTAAAATACTTCCACTCAGCGGACATGTTGCGATGAAAAGTTGGTTAGCCGTTAGCCACAGTGCTGCTCAGTCCTCAATGCTCACGTTTTAGCCGGCTGCAAACTATAAAATGGATTTCCTGAATGTGAGATGGATCTTAATACTCTGGGTTTCAGGAGACATGCCTCCGTTCAGGAAATCCATTCCACAGTTTGAAGCCAACTTGCAGAGCAGCCGGCAGGGAATCACATGTGGAGATGTTTCAGCAGACACAGACATGCATCATGGATAAGAAATCTCTGCAGGTTCGATCAGAAAATTCAGATACGTAAATTATGCTGGTATCAGAACCCGATACCGATACTGGATCGGATCGGCCCCATCCCTAGTACTGACAGTGATAAACAAAGCATTGGTTGGTGTACTATGGGTCTTTTAAAGATGTTTATGGCAAAATAAAATAAAATACAATCACAAAAAGCACAAGAAACTGGTCAAAAAGTATCAAAACAGCTTAAACAAGAAAGAGGAGCAGCATTAAAAAAAGAAGAAAAATGCATTTAAATCTGGAATGACAATCCATATGCGACAAAGGTTGGTTGGAGTGCAGATCCAGAGCTTCTTCCTGCCATTACATACCCAGAAACATGTATTTGGTCTTCACATCAAGTCTCTACATACAACCTGAAAAGTCTTGCAAAGGCTCGAAAACTTACAACCACATTCTGATGTTGTGGATCAGGGATGTTCAAGCCAAGGTGATTGGAGACAAACGTGAAATCGAAGGTGAGTTGAGAGCAGCTTTAGGACTGCATGAAGATAAGTAGGATTCATTGTTCTGTCTGGCTTCTTTTGCCCCATCAAACAAACAAACAAATAAAAAAGTAGAACTCAGAGCACAAAAGGTACTCACACAGACTCTGGGAGTAAAAGGGCACACATAATGTACACATTAAGCTCCTGATCGCTGCAGTTTGCTGGGGAACCTAAAACATAAAGGAAAAAAAAAATTTCCCCCCAGTAGTAGTCTCTGTTTTAGAGAAAAACCCTGACATGATATTAAGTTAATGACGAAGAGGACGACAAGAGTTCTGCTTTGCGTCTCTTGTATCGCCAACATGGCCGACTTCCAGAATAGTAACGTTTCATGCAAGCACTCAAAGTACTCAAACAAAAATAGCTAATACTAGAGCTGGCAGTAATACAAAAATTACAAATAAAATCAACAGAATTGCAATGATTACTGTCCTTAAAAACCACATAGTTGTGCTTGCTTAGTGCAGTGCCTATAAACTTCTTCTGCTCTCATTTCTGCGGTAAAAAGGTTTTATTTCTCTATAGTAACACCTACTGTTTCAAAAGAGGAACTGCAGGAAGCGTAGAGCATTTCACAGCGAAAACAGCATCTCTGCCATGCTGATATAGCACAGCTCGCTCACTTCATTATCAATGCAAAACGACTTTAACGTGTCTTTGATGTCAGAAATTATGCAAGCAAAATTTATTAAAAACAAAACAAAGTTTACGTCGAACGGTCTGTTGCTGTTCTGGTGGAGACAGTGGGACACGCAGCAGAAAAATGGCCAGAAGGAAAACTGACAGGACGTTGTAAAAAAGTTGTGATCCACAATGACAGTCATAAAACAACACCTGCTTCCCTTTGTGTCCTAAGGTGTGCTTGTTGAATACACAGACAGCAAATGTAGGCTGAATCTTCTGTTTGAACCCTTACCTTCTGATTTTTGTTTTCGTCACTTGATTCTATGATATAGAAATGACAAAACAATGCTTGTCTGTTGCATCTTTAGTCTAAGAAAGTAAGGTAAAATTATATATTAGAAATGTTTAAAATGTCCCAAATTACATGCATTAATAGGGCAACACCATAAGCCCTTCTAGGCACAGACAGTAAGACCGTATAATTTGAAAAAGGCAACTTTCATGTTCACCTTCAGCTAAAAGTACATGACTCTCAACATCTGTTGAGAGTCGTGTCAAACACAAGAAGTAAAGCAAGCTGAAGTCAAGAATGTTTCAGTGACAATTCAAAACTCATTCATCCTGTGTGACTTGTAGCCTTCACCGGCCATGCTGTGCTGCGCTGCAATGCTGCAGGAAGAGCACCACAGACTCTGTGGCTGAACACAGTACCATGATTAATTAAATTAAAAAGTCTGTATTAGGGATGGTAAAACATAAGTGAGCTGCAGGCCACAATTGAAGGAAGCCACCACTGCTTGACCATATTCAGGTAAAAGTCAGAATTACTGCTGCTGTTTAAAAAACAATACATTATATAAAGTAAAAGATGTTTTTGGTTCTTAAACCTGGCTGCTGTCCTGTTTAAATGGATCCTCACCTTTCAACCGAAACATAAAAGTAAGACCTTAGTGATCTCTACAATTATCACCCAGAACTTCAAAATCAACCCAAGTTTAGCTGGTATCTCATTGGGCTGTGACTAGTTGGTGACTCAAAATTGTGAGAAAACAGGTGAACTCTGCATTGCAGTCTCACTGAACTCTGGGTGATTGCAATCAAGCAACCAGGGAACCGTGTGATGGCGTTTTAAATTGCCGGTTTTTTGAATATAACAGCCTATTTTCTTGTGCACGGCCCGCAAAACTGTATTCTAGGCCGTGCGTATTTTGTTGTCCACCTCTGCCTACATCGTACCCACCTTGGCCTGCTTTGTACCCACTTTGGCATGATTTAATCTACTGGACTTCTGAACTGAAGATAGGCGAAGTTGAGAACCCCCACAAATGTTTCAAGAAAGTTTAGAGACTCTGTCTTTGACATTCGCCAACAAGTTGCCAACAGTCACAATCCAACAAGATACTACCCTTTAAACTGTTAAAAAAGCCTGACGGGTCTGGAACAATCTGACTTAAAAACAGGGCTAGAGTATGATAATACCCCCACAGTGAATGTCTTACAATCCACATCTGGACTGTTATCTTAGAATCAAATTTTCACACCTCTAGTAATTTAAGAGCCATTTTTTGTGTTCCCTTTCCGACACCAGTTATTTTTTAACCTAACACTTTTCCTACATCTATGAATGTCTCCCAGACTGAGTCAATATTCCTGTGCAAAAAAGGTACAATGGACTTTTTTTGGCCTTCCTCTTAAGAAGAAGCTCTAAAACAGTTAAACCTCCAGGCGACCACATGTACATTTAGTCCTCTGGACCATTATTTTATCTGGCACCGTTACCTGAACCTTGCTGTCAGAAAGATTGTTTTGTTATTTATTGTCTTCTCTCTGTCTCGTACCGGTGCCAGCGTCTATTCCACTGGAACTATATAAAAGGAAAGAATTAAAACAATGAAGACCGGAAGTCATTGGTAGAGCCAAAAGGAATGTTTGACAGAGCACAGCTGTCAGTCTGAGCAGCCTCTCTCCCTTCTCCGGCCCTGCACAGGAATTTGATTGTGGATTCCTCTGGAATCCCTGCATTAAAACACAAGCAGGAGGAGAGCCGACAGGCTTTACTCAGACATGTCATCGACAGCCAAGGCAAGAACTTGGAGTCTATCCAAAAGCAACACGAGAATATGATGATAGAAATTATGTGGCAGAGCGAAGATAACACGTTTGGGACTGTTTTCAACCTCAGCACAGTCTGCTAAAAACAAAGCAGGCCAGACGATAACCATTTGGACGGTTACATGTTGTTTTCGTTTTCAGCCTCTGTGCTTCAGAACATCTGAGAGAAATATTCTGAGTTGGAGAGTAAGAACTTTATTAACCGTAATGGGTAATTTACCAAGTTCAGGATTTAATTAAACCCAATCTGATTATATCATGTTATTATAAATCTACTAAATAAGCTTTTATTAAATGCTAGATTATTCAGATCATCACTTTGATGAGAATGACTATAGGAAAGATGAAACCTCAAGCAGAACCAGACTGAAGGAGGGAAGCCATCTGCTGGGACCACTTCATTGCAAGTAGACATTATTTGTTAAAACAACAAAATACGTAAAGAGACATTTCAGGTTTTAAGGCCTTGTCCACATGAAAATACAGATTTTATTTGCAAAAAATATCCTTTCACTATTTCAAGGAATGTCTTCCAAAAACGCTGTAAGAACTACGTCAGGCCTGTGTGTGGTGCTGCAACACTGCCACGTAAATATACCAAAACCAGGAAACAAGGCATGGAGCACGCACATAAAGCTTGCACTTTCTGTGTTAAATGTAGACACAACAAGAAGAAGAGGACGTCCTTGGGTCGTACGTTAGATTAGAGCAGGACGTGACTATGGGTGGGCCAGGCAGGAATCATCCCCACAAAAATCTCTTTCTATTGGCAGGTTAGGTAAAAGCTTAGAAGTCTGCATTGATGATGTACAAGAATAAAATAAGTGAGATAGCTGCAAAACTGAATTTTTAATCTGACCAAAGCTTTAGTCTGACTAATGCTTGATTTTCCACAAAGGAATCTTTTGAAGCAACCTAATAAAAAGATAGTACTTTATCCATCCATCCATCTTCTTCCGCTTATCTGGAGTCGGGTCGCGGGGGCAGCAGCCTAAGCAGTGAGGCCCAGACTTCCCTCTCCTCAGCTACTTGGGTCAGCTCCTCCGGGGGAATCCCAAGGCGTTCCCAGGCCAGCCGAGAAACATAGTCCCTCCAGCGTGTCCTGGGTCTTGGAACACCTCACCGGGGAGGCATCCAGGACACATCCTAACCAGATGCCAGAGCCACCTCGACTGGCTCCTCTCGACGTGAAGAAGCAGCGGCTCTACTCTGAGTCCCTCACGAATGACCGAGCTTCTCACCCTATCTCTAAGGGAGAGCCCAGACACCCTGCGGAGAAAACTCATTTCGGCCGCTTGTAT
>JAOXNZ010000038.1:8601157-8612137 GCA_028566095.1 Kryptolebias brasiliensis
GAGGAGCTTTCTCAATTGAATTCAACTACAAATTGAAGTCCAGTTGCTTTTGTTTTTAACCTTTTTTGGATTCTTTCCATCTCATTTCAGCTCACTGTTACCTGATCAAAAAGATCCCTGTACGAAATAAAGATGGGTCCAGAAAATGGATGGGCAGAACAGTTGTGTTGTTGCGATACCAAATCCAACTGAATCTTGAGTTTGAGGAGCAACATTCTTACCTGACATTATCAGTATGTTGAAAAGAAGCCAGGCTCACTGGAGGAAACTGTGACAACCTTCCTAAATGTCCTCAAGTCGTGTATAGAACCAACACAAGGTTCCGGTTTTTATCTTAATTCGAGTTACCCAGTTTTACACACAACTTCAACATCATGCTGGGTAAGCCTAGACTAACGGACACCAAAATGCGCAGAGCCATCACTAGTTTCTCTCAGACCCCAGTAGTAGGAAGGCATAACTTAATGTTTCTTTCCATACCTCAGCAGCTGTACTGGAGCGAACACGTTCTGGCTCTGCCGGCAGGTCGTCATCCAGAGTTCTGCGAGCATACTCCCTGCGGTGTTTGTCGTCCACTCGGGTCAAGTACCACGTCCCTAGGAACAGATCCTCCACTGAGCTTTGAGGGATGTAGCTGGCTGTATGAACAGAATACAAAAAGATTTCAATCTGTCGAATTTATAAAATGAATAGCCATCTCCCGCTACATAAAGAGACCAAAGATTTCTTCTCAGCAAGCAGCAGCTTTGGAGGCCGTTCTTCTCACGGTACACAAGACACAGTATAATTTCCTGAATCTTCAAAATCACACATCAGGATTTTCCTGACATTTCTTTTTCATGTGAAAGCATGATATACAAACGCAGTTCGACATGGACTTTAAAGCTCTTGTTTTCATTTGGGTAAGTTTTTGCCAAATAATATCCCTTTGGGAAAAGGACAATAACATCTTGTGAAATGTTGTTATTATTTAGCAAATTTGCTGCGCAGAATAATGTAAAATAAGCCCAGTTTATTGAATTATAGGACAAAATAATACTATATCATCAACAGAGAGGAACTGGAAACTGGACCAGTTAGAATAAAAAGCATGAATTATATGAATAAAAGCCTACAACAATATTCAATTCAATTCAAAAATACTTTATTCATCCCAGAGGGAAATTAAATAAATATATATTTGTGGATCTCAGGTAATTATTAATTAGCGACTACTGCTCTATCTGGCAGCAGCGTAAACAGTGTAATACCTAAGTGGTGAGTCTCCTCCCGCAGCTTCATACTTTCAGAGAAAACGGCAGGTGAAACCTTTGTCCGTGAGTCCAGCCTGACCCTCAGGTCGCTCAGGCTGGAAACAAGTTTGTCCAGCCCAGATCCTAAACACAAAATGTAAAAATAAAAATCAGCGGCTTATATAAAAGTAGCTACAAGTTAATCACACATTCAAACTTCATCCGTGAAAGCTTTTGACTGAATTTACCAGGGGTGTGATCCTGTGTGATCCTCAGAGAATACAAAGTGGCAGCGAATCCTGAACCGTAGGAGAAAACTCCCACCCTCTGTCCTGCTAGCTGTGATGGGGTGTGTCTGCGAAACAAAAGCAAGAACGTGAATCAAAACAACATTTCATCAGTAAGCCTCGCCAGATCCTGGGCCTCAATTACTAAAAAAAAAAAAAAAAATATAATTTGATGTTTATGTATGAAATCTGAATGAGGATATCCACACTTTTACTGTATGACTGTGTGACAAGTTCATAAGCTCTTCAGATAAACAGATTGGTATTTAGGAAACAACAGATCAGTAGACATAAACACACACAAACACAAAGATGCAAATGGCGTAAAACTGCTGGTATGCTGTGGATAGATTAAATAAAGTCGGACAGTGAGACTTACTCGGCAATGACAGATGCCAGGCAGCCGTAGACAGACGGCGTGTACATATTTCCATTCTGGTTGGAGATGAGTAGGGACGGCTTGGTCTTCCTCTCAAACAGCTCTGCGCTGGCCTTCATGAAGGCCTTCTCCACGTCCCTGTCGAAGTACGTCTCTTCTGGTTTCACATCTCTACCAACAAAACACACAAACACAACAAGCAGCAGTTTAACTACAAACTTCTCTTTCAATCTTACAGATAAAACTGTCCTCATTCTGATTTTTTATGTATATGGATGATAAATATTAACAAAACACCAATTTACTGGCAGTCAGCCAAGTTCAGCGAGTCGGAAAATGCATTTCAAACTACTTCCAGGAAGCAGAGTCCTTTTGGGTCCTTTCCTTGGCTAAAAAAAAAAGTGTTGAGGCAGAAATTTCAGCCTTAAAAGTGATCTCAGTAGAAAAGTAGCACTTATGAGATTACCCTGAACTTTTGGAGGAGGATTTGAGGAAGCAGGCAGAAAGGGTTTCTGATACCCAGCGTTTTATTTATTTCTGCCTCTGTATCTACATTATCATTTATCAGGTTACCCTAAGATGGTACCTCAAGAATTGAACAGAGTCATTCATGCGGTTTTGATCATTCAAGGAGAGACAGCAGACTGTAAACTGCAGAAGGAATGAGAGAGAACTTCATTCTGGGCAAGAAAAATCTGATTATTTCTAAGCAGTTATTTTTAGGGCACAATTATGAACACCTATAACCTATAAAAACATGTAACGTCACCAATTTTTGTGTTCATACATCTGAAACCCACTCCAAACACACCAGACTGTAAGCAACCTGCTGTCCACGGCAGCACTGACACCCTGATCAGGGGATGATCGTCAGGGAGGAGCAACACACTTAAGTAGACTTAATTTGCCTAATCTGCCCTCTGTACTGTGGAGCTCAGGAGAAATACAAAAGATCCAGGGCTGAAAAAATCTTAGATCTTCTTGACAAGAAAAACAGATGTGTTATAAGGTCTGGGTGCTTCTGGTGAGAAAACACCTCCAAAATGAAAAATTAAAACTACAATAAATGTAGTCTTTCTATTCTGCTCAGTTACTTCAGATCAATTACAATCCAGTCTACAGTACAGACACCCTATGATCAGGATTACACTCCTTATCCCCATCAGGTAACTAGAACACGATTAGTAATTTGATTAATGTAATCTAATGCATATTAACAGGATGAACACTGTTGCATTGCTGCCATCAGCTGTGCAGGCAGTCTGAATCAGGAATCTCTGTTACACATTCACTTAAGATATTCATTTTTCTCCCCACATTAGTCAACTAGTTATTATTGCATGAAAGCTCCAACATAAATATAACAAACTGTTACTTGGTGCAAGACTTTTGCACGTCCAGCTGCTTCGCGTACCTGAAGGCGTCCAGGCCTGCAAAGTGTCCCGTCTCTGTGTTGGGGCTGGGGTGGTTCAGGAAGTCATTCAGCAACAGTCGAGCCAACGACTTCTGTACCAGCTTGCAGTAGGGAGAGTGGAAGACTAAAAACCCAAAGTCCTCCAGGCTGAAGTGCTTCTCTGAACCCTCTGTCAGAAAAACATTTAAAAAACTGTTTATTTACCTAAACGACACGAGACATGGTGCTACAACAAGACTCATTTGGCTGACACAACGAGAGCATCAACACTTTGTCCTGACTTGTTTTTATTCCTGCATGCAACTTTTATTAAACTCACCAACAAAACCAAGCAAATGTGTCTACGTGCTGTCAAGATCAAAACGCTATCAAACACACAACAGCCACAACTATTGCAAAAACTGCCAATAAGTGCTTTATAGCATTCAAAGGAATTTTTTCATAAGAAAAATAAAATTAAAAAACACACTAGTTTCCATCACTTTAGAGTAAGTAACTAAGTGTGTTAACTGCGGCCACTAGGTGGCAGCAAAATGGAGGTTAATAAACAGAAACGAGTACAAAAAATGACAAAAATTAAACCACTGGTCTAGAGCAGGGGTGGGCAACCCTGGTCCTCGAGGCCCACTATCCTGCATGTTTTACTTGTTTCTCTGCTCCAACACACCTGATTTGAATCAGTGGGTGATTAACAGGCTTCTGCAGAACATGAAGAGGTAATTTAACCACTGAATCAGGTGGGAATATTTGGGGTCACAAGCCTCTGCCGCTCCTATTTTGTGGGTCAGAAGCTGAAAAGTTTGGGAACTACTGGTCTAGACTATATACAGTAAAAAAAAAAACAATAAACTTCAGGATTTTTTTTTCTAATGTTGTGATTTTTCTTTGTCAGGAAGTTTTGATTTTATATTATTGTAATTCAGATCTACCATTTTAGCATTTTTACTAAAATGAACAAAACTTGCTAATATTTTCTGTCAGCTTGTCAGGTGAATAAACTTTTTCTCAGAAAAACTAAATTCCATCTAACAGAGGAGAAACAAAAATTCACAGAAACAACTTGTTTTAGCACAAATGAACTGTTTTTATTTCTGAGTTTCACAAAAAGTCCATTTAAAAAAAAAAAAATCTGTTAAAAATAATAAGGTCCCATTGTGAAAAGCAGCTCGTTTATGGTTTGGTTAAATGTACTGAATTTCATGGCCACGACAGTCTTTAAAGCAGAACCAATTTTAGACACCTTAAAATGACCTAAATTTCTCTTTACTCTGTGATGTTCTGAGGACAAGACTCCTGTGAGCACATCATTCTCACAAACATACACAGACATATAGCAGCTTGATCTTTATTTGTAGATGTAACACTGACCTACGACTGAAAGAGCCACTTTAGAAGCTGAACAAGCAAAATGTTTTTTGATCAAGGATAGATTTCCTGACCACTAAAATAGAAATATACTGGAGTGACCACTGATGGAGCTAGGCAAGATTCATGGTGCTAATCTTATCACTGTGTAATGTTTACATGTCGAAGCCACACATTGTTGATGCCTTGTGCATGCTGTGTCATCAATCCAGAAAGGTATGGAGATAGCCTTATTTTACTAATATAAACATATATCACAATTACCAAGTAATGTCATCATTCCAGCTAGACCAGTACATAACTGCACTCTAAGCATGAATTCTCACTTCATTAGCATAGACAGCGCTGTGGTTGGCCACACCAGTATATTTCTATTTCCGTGCTTCTGACATTGTAGTATTTTAAAATATGAAAAGAATATGCATGTTATTAACCCACCTCTTTGCCACTGTGCGTGGATCTTGTTGCGATACACGGAGTAGCAGCGGTCCAAGGCACTGAGGTAGCATTCAATGGACAGCTTGCCGTCCACCACAGGGTACTCGGACACCATGTCTGGCTTGTAGAAGTCATACGCGTGCTGCATGTGGGTTCCCCGCAGACCTGCAGGTTTTAAACAAGTTTCAAGACCCTTTCCACACAGCTCCGCTGCTGTAACAGCACACAATAAAACAGTGTTCCTCCTCAGGCTGTCAACATTAAAGTTCTACTGTTACTTTCTGGAACAATCAAAGCACTATTCTTATAATTATATAATAAGGTCGGGGCCCACCTCTAACAACCGACCACTCATCTACCAGGAAGACCAAAAATCAAGGCTAAAAAGTTTCTAACAGCAGTGAGAAAGCGCCAAACACAAACTCAGCACTTATTAGTTAAGATGATCAAAGCTTCAGGACTCTGGAACAGAAGTTGTCTCTAACGATCAGTGTTTGTCAAACAATTATCAGTGAGCTGACCTCGTTCAAAGGCCAAAGGAGCATTAGGCCCGACAAGCATGGCCACTGCTCCAGCACCCCCCGTAGGTCGAGCACTTCCTGTGGCGTAGACTGCAATGTCTCCTGCAACCACCAAAGCATATCGTCCTGCAGAGAGCAAGCAGAGAAGAAGAATGAAATAATGAATTAGTGCAACACTATGTTAGTTTTCTATCATGGCTGCCCTATTTCTAGAAACAATGAAAGTCAGCAGAAGTCCCTGGATGAAGGAAGAATCAAATCTTTCATTATTCCAACTCCAACTTTTTCCTCTAGCAGTAACTTTTCTTTGAGTAGTACCTATCCTACTTTTTCCTTTAGAAAAAAAATGCATCTGCTTACTCCAAACACACGAAGTAGAGCTAATCAAGTGTCCAAAACATATGGTTTAGGGACCTTTGTTACTACAGCATTTTCTGTACTATTCTGATGCAACTGTTAAATTGGTACAAAAAAAGGCACTTTTTGTATTAGAAATAGTAGCCTGATTGTTCTTTAAAGCATCAAATTCAAAGTCAGACTGACCAGACTGCTTCATTCTTGGACACAGACATAAACATGTCATTATCTTTTGATGCTGTATAAACTAAACACCTTATTTGTCGCGTAAAACAATGAAAAGTGATATTTTAGCTTGTTTGCTCACCGTCCCATGAGCTGGACTCCACCCAGTTAACGCCGTTGAAGAGAGCAGCTGTGCCGCCGTAGCAAGCGTTTGTTGTGTCGATGCCTTCCACATCTGTGTTGCCAGAGTCCTCAAACAGCTGCATGAGGACCGTCTTGACCGACTTTGACTTGTCGATGATGGTCTCGGTGCCGACCTCCAGTCGGCCGATGCTGTCGTAGGACAGGCCGTTCCTCTCCATCAGCCTCTGGACCACGGTCAAGCACAAGGAGTTGATGTCCTCTCGGTCGGAGCAGAAACCCATACGAGCCTGGCCCAGGCCAATGGTGTATTTCCCAGCCGCTACGCCGTCAAACTGCTCCAGCTCAGCTTGATCCACGTACTGGGACGGGAAGTACAATTCCATGGCAATGATACCCACATCTTTGGGCCATGGTCCCAAGCAACTGATTGGGGCTGAGCCTGGCATCCTGAACATGTTGAGAAAGACAAAGTTTATGCTCAGCAAGTGTTAGAAAACAGCACTTTGTCAACAAGCAGTTGACTGGGATTTGCCCACCAACTCCTAACGAGTTAATGGGGATGGACACGTATACAGAGGTGAAACAAACTCAGCAGGTCAAAGTACATCCTCCTAAGTCTGAGGGGCACTAAGCACCACTAAATCAACCCTGTTTTTGTATTACAGAACAGCTTTTAAAAACACTTTCAAACTGATATCATTAGGCGTTAAATAAAATGTAACTAGCAGTGTGTTATTGCCTTATTGCTCGCTTTTCCGTGAAGTTAATGCAGGCTAGCAAAATAAGGTTATTGACAACATGGCTAGGTAGCACGTTAGCCACGTTACCTGGACACTTCACAACAGCCACGGTAACAATAAGTCATTTGTTATTACGCGACGTGAATGGAAACAGATATTGTAAAAAATAAAAAAAATAAAAAAACCTGAACGCTTGACGAGTGGCGGCCTAGAAAAGAAGCGGCTCATTGAAGAAAACAAACGCCTGCTAATCAGCTCAGTCTGACAGCTTCACACACCCGCTGGACACGGTCATAGTTGTTCCTGAACGTACCTGCCTCACATGAGCTTGGATTTCTGAAATATAAAAGGGGGGAAAAATAAACTAGGTGAAAGGGCAGCGGGACAGGACGTCCGGAACCAAGCAGTTGATGGCAGGTTACTAGAGGTCACACTAACGGATCGGACATAAATAGCAACTCGTCAGAAGGGATAAAAAAGTAAGCACAATTACAGAAATGTGACAGCGTTATAAAATCCCCACGCGAGGCTAACAAACCTGTTAAAAAAAAGTCCAAGTACGCCTTCAAGTTTAAACAAGTTGCTGGCCGGAACAAATTAGCTGACGGACCCGATTCGTCTCTGAACTATCCAACTCACAGCTTTTGACCAACTTGTCTTAAAATATATTTTTCTCAAACCGGTTGTCATAACCGTGCTATTCACTATTAATACTCGGCTATATTAAGGAAAATCACGACTACAGGATGTCCTAAAAGGCGTTTTAAAACCCATTAAACTATAGGACCAACACAAAGCTTCTCACCTGCGTGTGAAGTCAATTCTTGTGAAATGAAATGTTTTTCTCGAGCTCCGGTGAGTTCAATGCTCTGCACGGCTCGCCGGGCAGAGCTGGATTTATATTTGGAATAACACGGCAGACCTTCCTCCGCTACACCTGGCATCACGTCCAATCACAGCGCACACACCATGCGGCGCAACGAACTGCTCGAGCTTCTGGCCAATCAGAGATTAGGAATCAAAACCACGCATCGCATCCTTGGCTTCTGACCAATGAGGTGACGTGTACGATGTCTGGTGAGAGACGAGGACCCAATCAGGTTGCAGATTACATCCATGGCGCCGTTGGTGGGCAGCACTCAATTTACAGGCTTATCAAGCCTCCGTTAGTGTTTATTTATCTTCAAGGACTATTCAACTACTCTGATACCCACTAAATACGGTTAAAATACTATAATTTATTCAAAAATATATTGCATTTAATAACGTTTGTTTATAAGCTTGTTTAGGGTTGTTTTTGTTCTCACCATTCACAGAACAAAGTTAAGTTTTGACAAAACATGAAAACGTAAAAAGTGAATAATGTAAAATGAAGAGAGCAGAATAACGCTGAAACTTGCTGAGGAAGCTGAAACTGAATTATCAAAGCTAAAACAAAACACTAGCTAAAAACCAAAAGTAGCAAACCACTCTCTAACAACGAAAAGTAACAAAAGGCTCTTAAGAAGAGAGCAGAATGACATATAAAAGTAATTCTTTCACATCAATATACATTTACAGAATGGTTTGCCCATGTGTGTGTTCATGTCTGTCTACTGGCAAAATATGTCATGAAACCACTGGATGGATTTTAATGAAACTTTCAGAAAGTAATTATTGGTTGTACATCCACAACTGATTAACTTTTAGAGTCAATCCAATTTCAAGATGGTTACCACAGTTAATTGGCATTAACTAACACAAAAAATTAACAGTAATTGAGCTAAAGTGTGATGTGGCAGTAGCTGAGAGTAATTCAGATCACATACTCTGAGCTTGACATCTTGCAATATCACATGAGGTCAAGCGATGTGTCGCCAACAAAACAGGCATGTCCACAGCTCTATCATTTCTCATCATAAACTGATCTTAGTCTAAATTGCTGGCCTGAATGGCGGGGAGCAATATGCATTTCTTCAAGGAATGTTAGGCCTTTCATTTTAAAATGCATGTGGACTAAATGTTAGTCAGTAAAAAAGTAAATGCAAAACTGACCACGTGTTTCATATTTAAACCTGATAGATTACAGAAGCCTTATGATCCCGAGGAGTTTTCTTTCTAAAACAGGCACACTACATTTATTTAATAAGATTTGAAAAGGACCAAAAGCAGAACGTGGCTAAGGAGAACGTTAAAAATACAAATAAACCTGTGTTCTTGTTCCATAATCTATCAGCTGCAACACCATCTAGTCATAGAAGCAATTAGCAATCTCTTAAAATTAGCCACCAGGAATGAAAATTTGCCCCAGCATGTTTTAGCTTTCTGGCTGTTAAATGATGATCAAATATGAGCACAAAGAAGACAGCTGGGGACCTTCACCTCTAAATGTTGTTTTATGAGCATGCTTCAGGGTCAGAGTATTGTCATCTTAGAGTTTAACCACAAAATGTCTCTTTTCTAAGATAAAGTGAAAACTGATTCCCAGTGAGTTGGGCTGAAGGCAAACTTTGACCAATTGAAAGATCAACAAAAATAGCTATCGCATTTTTACAGTTGTAAGAGGACAAAATGTCCCCATATGAGACAGATATGAGGACTGTTCAGAAAATATCGGTCCTTCATATTAAAACAAAACTTTGCAGAAAACAGATTATCACTGAAACTTTTTTTTGTGACTCAATAATATAACAACTTACAGCCAGGAACATAATGGTGTTGTTTAATAACCAGAAGTCCAAATAAGCATCTGGCAGGTTTTTGTTTCAAATGTCAGCGTGCTGCTTTGTAGGCAAAGACTAAAAGAAAATGAGAAAGGAGCAATACTACGATCACAACCAGAGAAACAGCCTTTTCTGCAAAAGAACAGTGTGAATACTGAGCGCTGAGACTGGCTGAGGAAGCTGAAACTGAATTAGCAAAGTTAAAACAAAACTAAAGCAAAACACTAGCTAAAAACCAAAAGTAGCAAACCACTCTCTAACAACGAAAAGTAACAAAAGGCTACTTAAGAGTTAAAATTAGCAAAACACTTGCTAAAAGCACTAAAAGATTCACTAAAAGCTAAAGTAGCAAAAGGCTAGCTAGAAGCTAATGCTTAAATTAAAGCTTTTTAACTTCCCTGAAGGACTCTTCCCAAGGAATCAATAGTTCTATCTTTCTACCTATGGACCGGTAACCAGTCCATCACAGGACCAACACAGAAACACATGACACAACCATGCAAGCACACGCTCACACAAAGTCATTTTAGAATTCAACGTTTCAATCTTTTTACTTAAGTTTGTATAGTAGACCAGGCTTGAGACTTTCCTTTTTGATAAATCCTATAGATCAGGTTTATTGGGTTTCCTGAGTTATCCCTTAGTTATGCTGCTATAGGCTTTGACTGCTGGAGGACAAACTGACCACATTTCCTCACTCTGCTGGTGTCTCTACAGCCATTTTTGCTATTTTTATTCTGTGTTTTTACAAACTACACCTGGACCAGTCCTTCTGTGTTTGTCTGTGTCTCTTTCCTGTCCTCTCTAACCCCAGCCGGTCGAGGCAGATGGCCGCCCATCCTGAGCCTGGTTCTGCTGGAGGTTTCTTCCTGTTAAAACAAAGCCGCTCCTTTCCACTGTCACCTCTGTGCTGCTCAGGATGGGAGACTGCGACAAAGTGAAGATTCGATGCAATCGGCTGGCTTCTTTAGATAGATAACCTTTACCAATTTGCATTTTGTAATGTACGTAAATGTTTTTGTACAGAGCCCTGAGACGACTTTTGCTGTGAATTAGCACTATATAAATAAACTGAATTGACTTAAAGTGTGCACTTCCATCCATCCATCCATCCATCCATCCATCTTCTTCCGCTTATCCGGGGTCGGGTCACGGGGTTAGCAGCCTAAGCAGGGAGACCCAGACTTCCCTCTCCTCAGCCACTTGGGCCAGCTCCTCTGGGGGAATCCCAAGGCG
>JAOXNZ010000038.1:8620202-8635664 GCA_028566095.1 Kryptolebias brasiliensis
GTGTGCACAGGGAGAACATGCAAACTCCACCCAGAAAGGCCCCAGGTCGGGATGAGATCCTGCAACCTTCTTGCTGGGAGGCAACAGCTCTAACCACTACGCCGCTGTGCCACCCCAAGGATTCATTTCAAGTGCAAAAAAAAACCTTCTGAACTCAACCAGTGTTGTTGAGAGAACTTTTAGCTTTGAGGCATTTTGTTACGAGCAGCTTATAAAAAATAACATCCTGTGTTCCTATTTTTTTTAGCTGCGCCTATAAAGTGCCACAGATAAAAAAAAAAAATCAGGAAGTAAAATAAATAGTATTTACAGACCAACAAAGTGAGTCTAAAATAGGCAATTCTAAAATTTTTGTCTGCTGAAGTAGTTCTGGTTATTTTGTATTTATAGTAGTTTTGTTTCACACTGGTTGGTTGACTAAGCGATTTCTGCTGGTATTTCTGGCACTTTTAAAGCATGCAAAAAGAAAAGCTGTTTCCACGTGCGAGCAGCTGTTTGAGGCTTCCAAATCCCAGCTAGTGTCCGGAATAAGACCCAAACCCTCAAAGAGGTGAAGGACAAGGAGGAGCGGGGTTCCTTCAGCCAGTCGTTTGACATGAGGTCACAGGTGTATAAAATAAATGGGCTTAAAGTGCTAATAAAGACACAGACAGAGTGCAGCATAGGCCTATTTCATCGCAGACATGTTGACTTGAAAGAGTGGGTAAGACACGGGCATATTAATGTGGGCTGCACTCCATTTAGAGGGAGCTCTGTTTGAAAGCATTTTTCACAGAACCATCAGCACGCGCAGCTGCAGAATAGGGATGCCTCTGTTAAAACACCTGTGCTTTTCCTACCAGTTCAAGTCAAAATGTCTGCCATAAAATAGGCTTATTATACGTATCATCAGGACATGAGAGAACGTACACATCCCTGACTCCAAGACCTCTATACCTAGCTTTGAAATAAAGACTGAAAATTCATATTAACAGTGTAATCCTGTGAGTTTTTATGCCTCATGTTTACTAAACAATGTCTCTATCAGTATTTTCTGTAGCTGTATATGTTCGCCACCTTACAGTACTGTTAATGCAGCACTTGATGTCACCAGCCCAGTGGAGATTTCAAGTTTTATATGATCTAAAAAGTTGATTATTAGGTGTTCTACTTGATGCATGTAATGCTGCGGCCTTCATATGTTTCCGGCTTTGCAGAGGTCAGTTTTAAATGCAGCACAGGTGGGTAGAAGGCAGCAGTGAGAGTGATAAGATGTTTGTGAAATGCATTTCCTGCCCACCTCCTTTAACTGAAGTTGGCTCAGAACAGACGTAGGATGGAAGTGAACCTTCTTTTCTCTGTTAGTGGAGAGCAGGGACGTCTCCTTGTTGACGTGGATGAGGTTTGGATAAATGCCGGCCACCAGCGCCGCCTTTACCATGGCCCAGTTTTCAGAGTTCAGATTCACGTCACGGATGTCACTGCCCCCGCGAGCCCGCACAAAACCTTGGGGACAAAAAACTGTTTTGAGTCATCCCTTCAACAAAACTGATTAAAGTTCCACTGAGCTTTTATCACGCTCTCTTCTGCACCCGCTTCAACTATTTCCTCAACAGTGAGGAGCGTTTGAGACACACTGGGCACGCATGAGCAGGTGGAAAAATAAGAAAGATGTCTTGTTCAATGTTCCACACACATGTAATTATTAATCATTCAATTAAAGCTAAAGTAATTGTTTTTATGCCTTTAAATTAAATCATTAAGAAACTTTAAAGTGATGATCGTAAATCCTTACATAAACAGTAACTCCTCTACATAACTGAGTCATAAAACATTTTGTATATAATGAATGAAGGTTTTACGACAGAATTAAAACTCAAATTCAGGATTTTTTTGGTACCATCAAAGGTTTTGGCAGCCAGAAACAATGTGTAAGGGTTGGGTCTGTGCTAGAACCCAAGAACACAAAGTACCATATATCCACTGGGTTAGAAAAGAGACCAGATACCAATTAATGATTTTAAGAAAATGTAAACTAATTTGCCTTTAGAGCATTTTTAGGCTCTTGTAGCATGTGTGACTCAAAATTATAAAGTGATTATTTTATAAAAAGGATGATGCTTGCTTTAAAGCTAAGTAAAATAAAACTGGAACCAACCAATAGCCCGGAGTTGTCCTAAGAGTTGTGTCCTCATGCCAAGAATCATGTCCATTGTAGCTTGGGACAGGAAGTTTTTCTCACAGAAAGATCTCTCCCAACCATCACTCCGAGCCTTCTGCCATGCCTGAAACAAGAAATATTGGAAAACATTACACTGCACGTTAAAAAACACCTTATTAACCTTGATATAGGGTTTAAATTAATGGAAACATGTTTTAACCACGTGTTTTCTTGTTGCTCATCGAGCTGGCAATTATCCAGGTGTTTAATGATGAATTCCGTAACGCCTAAATGATGGCAACACACATCCACGTACCTGGAAAGCTCTGAGCAGGGCCATGTGGTCGCTGAAGGTGTTGGAAGTGAAACGTTTGCGGCACTGTAGAGCCGCTCTTTTCTGAGAGCCCTCCGTGGGAAGAATGAAAGGGTCTCGATAGGCCAGAGTGCACGCAATAGTGAGAATGGGGTCAAGACACTTTAACATGACAGCACACAGCACCATCTTGCCCAGATGGGGCTCCACGGGTAGATCGGCCAGGTGGTACCCCAGATCAGTCAGGTCTTCGTGCTGGTCCAGAGCATCTATTGTCTGAAGAGAAAAGGGTTGAGATAAATATTAGGATATACTGCTGAAATATTCTATTTACGTGCAGCTGCCTCTACTTAAAAAGAGCTAAATGAAATGAACGGTTACCTTTAGCATTTGCACAGCACTCTGGATCGCATGTCTTGGAGGTGGCTGTGGAGCTTTGGACAAGAATTCAGCAACTGGACAGGAAGAAGGAGCGAGCAGCTTGGTCTGCAGACAAAGCTCCTGACAAACAATATATGACAAGGCTGCTTATTACCTGCCACTGTGGGGTTGCAGGGTCTAAAGATTTAAATATAAACTTTAAAACAATGAGATGAATACCATTTTAGAGCCTAAGCCCAAACATTGACAGAAAATTATTTTATTCATATTTTTGTTGATAAAATAATATTGTTTAAAAAAAAAAAACAAATGGAAAGATTTGGTCAGTGATAATGCAGTACACAGCAAAGTATATTATAAGACAGTGTTCCTAATTATGTGAATCAACAAAGCTAAAAAACACAACTAAGAGTTCATTTTTAACATATTTGCAAAACTAAAAAAAACACCTTGTCTTCAGTCTCATTAAAACTTATTAAACGTAGTAGTAGTAGTAGTAGTAGTATTCTGCAGCGAATATCAAACTTTGTTTGTGTCTTTAAGAAGTTTTGTGTTACATTTATGAAAGGTTCTGAAGGCACCACTTGGTCATCATATTTAAACAAAGCTAAAGTAATCACTGATCATGAAGAATACATTTCACCAGTGTCAATTTTATTATTTTTAAAGGGTGTCTTACTGCTACAACAAGCAACAACAGTGCCCTTTTTCCATCTTGCAGAGGAGCAGTTTTACAGCATCAAACACCTGCTCCTCTCTCGGGCAGCCACCTTTATAGCATTTTTCAATACGAGGTATTAGAATTATAGAAAGCATAAGCAAACATATATGACTGCTGTTGGGTTTGCGAGGAAAATAAAGGTTGAAATGTTGTCTCTGTACCTGCAGTGGCATTCGCAGCAGCTGTGGAACCTGGAACTCCAGCATGTTGCTGAACCTGAGCTGACTGAAGAGGTGGAAGCAGATCCCTGGTCGACATCGCCCGGCTCTGCCGAGAAACAACACACTCAGGCTTTCGTCTTTAGAAAACACATTCTTCAGTTGACTGAAACCACTACAGAAAATCTAAACATAAAAAAAGTATTTCTTACTGACTATAACCAACGTCATGTTAAAACATGCTTTGTAACAGAGAACCTCGGAGCTAAAGTTGGGGAACAGTTTTGTGACTGTATCCTCAAACCTCAGGTGAGACGAAAACCAGAGCTAACAACTGATTCCCACCTGCAGATGGAGTAAATCAGAAAGCAGAGGAAACAGCCAGACAGGTGGTTCAGGTTCAATCCAAGTGTCAGAAAATTGCTGAAAGCCTGAAGCGTGGCTCTAAGTTTACGGTTTTAAATCTAATCCTACAGCTACCCAAATGAATGATTCTTTTTGCATTTTATCTGGCATTTCCTTGACTGCCCTGGCTTATAAACAAAGTGGCTGGCAGTAGGCCATTTGCTTTGGTTTATGATAGTGGTATATCAGTGGTGTTGCCTCTGCCTGCACCAGGTATCAGAACATAAGTTACTGCAGGTACGGGGCTGTTTTCTGTGGTACAGTCTTACATGCAGTTACTAAAGAAGGTGAAGGACCCTGTTATGTCTCTCTGTGTCATTTTATAAATGAGTGTCTCCCTAAATAACATGTCCTCTGTTTACAGACCTGATAGGTTGACAAAACTTTAAAAGGTACAAGCTCCGCCTGCTAGAGAGAGAGAAAGGGAGGAGAGGCTGGAGGCTGCTGATTGCTGGTCCTGACCTCCATCTCCACGCTCACTTCTGCTCCTCGTTCGCCTATAAATAATAGCTTGAGACATTCCTTGACACACAGCGCATAAAACAAGGACGAGCAGAGGGAAAGCCAGACGCTGCTGCCAGTGGGTTTTGCCAGCTGAGCCAAAGTACCAAAGTGTGTTCAGGGTAATGATTTCATGACTAAATTAGAACATACAAAATAAAAAAACAAGCAACAATACAGAGAAAGCTGCACGTCAAACAGCACACTGCAACGGGAAGCGACAGTCTACCTTACCACAAACATTAAAGGCACCTTTCAGTATAACATCTTTTCTAAGACTAAAACTAAGAGTAAATAAATCTGACCTCACCTTCCTTTTCTTTGCAGAACGCTGGCTTTGGAGATCCAAACTGTCTTCAACATGGAAACGCGACTGAGCGTATCAAAGGACTTCTGTAAAAACAAAACAATGTTTGAGTGAAGTATGAACGGCCTGTGTAAAGTTATATCATCATGAGACTTCATGCCACATTAACAACAACCCTTTTTGAGACTGCACCTCTTTTACTTTTCCTGAATCAATAACAAAAACCACATCATTGATGGTGATGCTTGTTTCAGCAATATTGGTGGAAAGAATCTGAAATGACAAAACAAACAAGTAAAATTCAGTTTAATAACATTTTTTACAAACCTATTCAGACGTGTAGTTTGCAGAATTTACTGTAAATGTCAAGCATGTAAACAACTCATGCACCTAATTGAATTTATGACTGTAAAAAAGATTTGCCGTGTGTCTTAAATCAGGGTTTTCCTTCAAAAAATACAAAATTGTAAAATATGATTTGCTACCTTTCATTATACATGCAGCAAAAAGACAAAGCGCAATACAAAAGATCACTTACAATCTTCCTGACACCAGGTGGAGTGGGCTTCATCGCTCTTTTCTGGTCCATAGTCTGCATGTCTGAATGTAGCGTGAACACCTGGTAACTGAGAGACGACGCACATCAGACAGACAAGCTAACGATGAATGTGATGCTCGCAAAGACGAGAAAGTCAGGGAAATGGAATTGACACAAAAAATACATTGGAGCAGAGGAGCATCGATAACATTTGCATTTACTTATTATAAAAATACTAGAAGTGGAATATAGAGATTATTCAGTAAGTTCAATAATGGTTGTACAATAATTGGGCCATTTACGGAGACAAATGTTCCCGTCCCAGTATTCCAACACAGGAAGAGAACTGACTCATTAATATGTCCCACCCTGCTATAATAGATGGCGCTATCCCCACTTTCAACTCATTAGCACTGAGCTTATTCCTCAAACCAAAACTCAAACCAAAACAGCCGCTAAATAAATGAGTAGGTGGACAATCTGTACCGTGTCAACTACTGAACAGAGAATCTTTACAACTCATTTCATAAACTTTGTTCTCTCCACTTACATCCGGATCCAATTTGACTCCCAGTCCCATTATGTGATAAAATTATTATTGTTGTGTGCATTAAAATTGTGTTGTTAGTACAACTCCAGTAGGGCTAAAACATTTACATGTTTAAAATGTATGATTTAAGGTTGGACTGATAATTTGATTTGTTTATATAAACACACCAGCTTTTATTTCTGACACTTTCATTTAATCTCCCACACAGCTGATTAAAGGGCATAACTAATACTGAAAAAGCAGACCTTTAATGTTCAAATCGACAACTGATTTATTGCAGTCGTTACTAAAAAAGTTCCTTCATCCTTCAAGTTGATTCATCTGTACTGCAGGAGGTAACTGGTTCTGTTTTATAATTCCAGTAAAACAAAACACAACTCAACATAAATGTACAGTGTTTGCTTGAATGTATGAACACAGAACCAGACAGTCCACCAATCATAAAAAGTAACCTCTGGTAAAAAGAACCAAAAAAAAGGCAATATGTACAAAGGTTTCTAAAATCCTAAATATAAACACAAATGAGTTCATCAACAGCAAAGACTGAGGATTACTGAGTATTTATACAACAAATAATTAACTCATCTGCTAACTGCTAGCAAACCAATTCATCATTTCAGTGTTTCTACATGCAGTCCAAATGTGACCAGAGAGAAGTGAATGTAGAGACATTATCCTCTGCAAAGCCTTTAAGTCCCAGAACCCTTAGAGAACCCTACTGTTTGATCTGAGAACCCTTACTTTGAGGCAACAATCCAATCAGATCGTGTTTAAACCATCTCAACCAGTCATCATTCTGAAGACAAAGTTTTTATACGAACTGTTCTCTGAGACAGAGTTACCTCTCGGGGTGTGTGGAGAATCTCTTGTCGTCATACAGGATGTGGTCCCTGAGGGACACGATTTCATCGTAACCAGGCAGAAAAATCAGGACAGCACCTAGAGATGGGAGAATGAAAGCTCACATTCTGACAGGGTTTATGATGGGGCTGCTGTGTAGATGTGTTGTCTTTGGCTCGCTGAGGCTTTTTACTGTTGAAAACTGCTTTGTAAATGAAATCAGTTCTAACACTAACCATGACCACTGCAACAAGAAAAAAAAATAAAGGAAATTGTGGTCAAAAGACAAAGACAAGATGTAGGAAAAAAAACTGAGCAGTTTTTGAGTCTTGTTTATTTACATCATAATTGTTCAGATCTGCTGTTATTAAAAAAAAAAAAAAAAAGTGGACGACCCACTAATGCAACTAATACCAAGTCCGTCAAACATCAGCTCTAATACAAATTTTTGTTTTATATTCATCTTGACCCAGTTGGATGTGACCTTAGTAGCGTGGATCTCGTGTTGCTTCATTCCTCCATCAGCAGGTAGGTTGTGTGTCTCACCTTCGCTGGTGGTGGAGCAGATGTTGTGGAGCAGAGTCATGATGAGGTCCAGGTCCACCCACTGATCATCGAAGCTGTGGTGGTACAGTTTGAGCAGCTCTTGCTCTTCAAGGCTCAGCTCTGCGGTGGCACTCTGTGTCAGCGCCGACTCCTCCAGGTTGCTCCCTTCCCCTAAAGGTCTGAACAGGAACAAGATAACGGACAGTATTATTCAGCGGCCACAGCTCAACAAGCTTGAATATCAGGCTGGGCACACAGTAAGATGAGGGAAGCAATTATATACTGAAAAACTGCATTGACTGTAATAAAGTTTTCTGAATTATTATGAAGAAGAAGGTGTTCCAACTCCAAGCTGCCATCAAACTAAATCAAGTCAACAAAACAAGTCAGTAAACAAATACAGAAATGTGGAGATGTCAATAAAGATTTATTTACAAAATATATGTTCTCACAGATGTTTCTTCGTTCTTCTTTGTTGGTAAATGTTTTGATGTTACCAGCTCTTTCATACTGACACACTTGTAGCCTTGATTCATGTTGATGACAGTTTAAGGCTGTGGAAATGTCCATCTTGTTCATATCAAATCTGAGGAGTGAGTGCTGTGTTTGTTTGTTTGTTTTTCTGATGATTTATTTGAACACCTGACTACAAGGAAGTACCATAAATTTACTATCAATATATATTTGCTTTTTATAGTGTGTGTACTGTGTATAAATAATCCTAAATTAATAAAGCTGATAAACAGGTGAAAATGTCATTTATTTGCAAAAGTTTTAAAAGACGTGGATCTGAGAATTGTAAATCATTCTTCTTGCAAATCCCTTCTGCCACAAGTTCAGGATTTCTGGACCCAAACACAGATGTTGGGAACATTTGGAAGCTCCAGTGGTTTATGTTCAACAGATGAAGTGATCAGAAACGTCACAGTGACAGTTACACATATTAATCTTAGACGGGAAAAGTTTTGGCCTGTATCACTGCAGTTGTTGAAATGATTAATATTTTAAAAATCAACACGTAAAGCTGTTTTTAACGAGATGAAGGATAAAATCAGTATAAAAAGTCCTCAGACACATGCGTTTTTGCCCATTATTAGATGACAAGATGGATAAAGAAGCACTCATACTGACAAAATGTTTCTAATTTTACAAAGTGTTTAGAGACAGGTCAAACCATCAGGATGCATACAGCAATACTAATTTTCAGGAAAAGTGTTATGTTATCTGCACAGCCTGCAAGGTCCAAAGATTAACCATCATACTGAAAATAATACTTCCTTAAGCATCACTCAGATGATCTGTAGATCTATTTAAATGCAGGCTGACCTCACAGTTGCAGCTTCCCACAATCTGTTTACAAGGCATCAAAATGTGTTCACGTTTTGGAGTCGTGCGTGACCAACACACTCACATGGAGGAATTGAGCAGATCCATAGCTTCTGCCTGCTGGAAGTGTTTGGCAAAGTCCAAGGCAGTCCTGAAAGAAAATGACAAGTGTGTAACAATTTGAAAATGTTGGCTTGAGACCTTAGTCTGCAATCCACACTGGGACATTACTGTTTGGGATCTTACGATTAGGTGCAAAATTACACCTCCACTATTTCTACGCACAATGTCAGAAAAACGGGAGTAGCTCTCAATTAAAGAATCACTCTTTTCCGCTGTAAAAAGACAGTGATGCCACTTCCTACAGCATTGTCCTACCATCCATTAGCTGCCTTCATGTTGATGTCAGCACCCATGCTGAGGAGCTGCTGTATTTGAGGAAGGAATCCTCGCCCTGCTGCCACCATCAGAGCTGTGCACCCCGTCTCACTGTGTGTGTAGTCCACTATTTAATAAAAAATCAACAGGAGAAGTGAGAGTCTTACATGAGGACATAATGCAAGACTGAACCATATGCATATCTGTTACACAGCAAGGATTGGCTAACTGCACATAGACTAATTTGTAGGAGTGGGAACCATTAGGTGCCTTACGATTCAGAGGGCTGCGATTCAATTATGAAACAATTATCACTTCATCTCGATGCATTCACGATCACACTTCAAACTAAATCCAGAGCACAGACCTAAAAAACGAAATATTTTTGCTCTAAGCTACAGCACTAAACAGATTATTTTGATACACTTGTGTTGAATTTTCTCCTAAAATAACTGACAAAGTATTTATTTAAATGTAGGCTATTATAAAAAAAATAAAATAAACACTAATAAAAAAAAAGCAGCAACATAATGCACGTGCATCCATGACATTGTAGTAGACATTGGTTCTGTGAAATCTGTTTTATCCACCAAATTTATTTATTTATTTTTCTCTCTCTAATTTATATATAACCACATGTTTTCCACCTAAAGGTTTCTTATCATTGGGTGGATTTATACAAAATCATTAATTAAAATGGGAAACATCCATAATTTCACAAATATCAAAACATTTCAACAAAAATACAGCAAAAGATGTTTCAGTTTAAGAATCCATTCAATGATTTAGTAAACAGTGCCTAGAAATCTGCCTGTTAGTCATTTATAAAATTAAAACCTTCTAATCCTTTTGTAAAATAAAGTTCCTCAGGTGTTTGTTTCATATGAGAGTAAAGAAAAAGTCTGTGTTTTTGTAAAAACAAAACTGCTTCACATATCAACTTAAGATTCACTCTAGATCTGCTAATTATTACAGGAAATATAGTGTAAACTATTATACAACTACTGCATAACTACCTGACTCACTGAATGATGAAGATGATGATGACGACACTTGATGCTTCAGTCTGCTGTTTTGTTGACAGCAGCTTATTTTTCCTTTAAAGTTCAGCTGCTTCAACATGGCAGTAACAGACCTTTACTGAAACATAATTGTGTTTTGAAAGCATTTGACCTAAACAGGCTCTGCTTCATTATTTTTATAGCTGAATATCTGATTTCAGACAAACAGCTGCAAAGTCTAACAATGTGGAAATTTGTTGAAGTGATGAATAAGAACAGCTCTTTTTTTCTGTTTGTCGTCACATATTTCTTTGTGCGTTCTCAATCATTATGTTCAAACGAAAGTGTTATTATTGTGTTATTCTTTGATATTTTGCACTGGACAGCAAACAGATATTAGAAGAACTTGGTATAGTTATGACATTTATTAATCCTTTGAAAAAGCATCCTTGAAACTAAAATAAGTTTAGAATTTGGTAAAATAAAGGAAACTGAGGACAGAGATTATGTTATTTTTACACAGTATATTCTGTTTTTGTTTAACTTCCAAAATGGCTGCTGTTCTAAACGTGTTTAGACATGTGTGTAAACATACATGTAAGCGTTTGTATGAAATGAAACACCTCCCCAGAGAAGAAATGAGCCATCAGAGTCATACCGTGAACACTTTCATTGAGGAGGAGGTTGAAGAGCTGACCGAACGCATCCTGGTCCTCATGGAGGAAAATGTTAGAAATGCTGGAGTCCATTTCCCTCACCAGCCACGAATGCAGCTGTTCTGCACCGCTGTCATTCTGTGGCAAAATGATCGACAATAAATATGGTTTACCACAATTCAGACCCTCAGCGTAACTGATCTGAGTGAAACAGTCACAGGAAACAGAGACCGCTCATTGTAATAATGAAGCTTTATTTGTTGGTTAAACTCTTGAGCCTGTAAAACTAGGAGATCTATAAAAAATAGCTCTTAATGTAATGATGCAGCAAATCTAGACTGTAAAGCACATAATTAGTTTGTTTTGAAGTCCATCGAACTGGTGTTCAGATATGAAATCACAAAAATTGTTATGAGGCAATAAAATAATATTTTAAACAATGAGAAGAGCCAGTAGAAGGTTAGTGGAAGTCTGGATTACCTGCTGGTTGATGGCCTGGTCATCTTCGTCTCCACCACAGCCGGCATGGAGGAGGCCTGGAACTAAAACAAGGCTACTTTGTTTGTCCCCATCGGAGCTGATCTCCACTGCCTCGCACCACTCGGTCAAACGTTTCTGCTTTTTCTCCTCTGAAAAACATCATTAGTGAGACACAGAGAGGAAGTTAGGATCAGGCCAGCCTTTAGTTTTAGACTCATAGAAAAAAACGCTTCATACTTCTCTGCGTCTCTTTCTTGTATGTGCTCATGTCCTTTCTGTTAAAGCCCGTCAGCTTCAAAATGTCCTCCAGAAAAAACTCCTTCACGTCAAACTGCCTTCCTTTAACTGAAGAATAAACACAGGAAAAATGCATTTCAGTGACATAGCATAGTTGAATTGGCTAAAACTATAGCTAAATTAGCATTAGCATAGATGATTTAGCTGAAACTATAGCTGAAGTAACATTACCAAAGTTGAATCTGCTGAAACTATAGCTGAATTAGCATTAGCATTGTTGAATTGGCAGAAACTATAGCTGAATTAGCTGGGCCCAGAACTATTCTGTGATTTCATGATGTTATTTTTATGACTTTTTGTGTTTTTATTACGTAAAGCACTTCAAACCGCCTTGTTGCTGAAAACTGCTATATAAATAAATTTGACTGGACTGATTGCCATCCTTACCATCATACCACATAACTGATCACACAGAAACACTACATTTGCCTTTTCTCAATAAAACCTCATCCTTAATTTCAGAATGAGCTAATTCTGAAATAAATGTTCTGTACATAAATCACATTCTTTCATTTATTTAAAAATGATAAATTATTCTAGATATCTGTTTTGTCAGTCCTGTCAGAATTAAACTCTATTTCTCCAAACTGAGGCCAATTAAAAAGCTTACAACAAGGTATTAATTCTTCATCACTTTTTCACCAAACCTCACTTTTTTTGTTTATTATTTGTCTTTAGAACCGATTTAATGAACAAAGTGGACTTACGATGGATAACAGGGCAGGAGCCAAAGTACTGCAGGAACAGTTCTACATCCAAAGCTGCACTGGAGAGAATCAGCTTGACTGTGGGAATCTTCTGAAGCACATCCCGCATCTTAGTGAGCAGGAAGTCGGTCAGACCGTCACGCTCGTGCACTTCATCCTGTTGAGATCACTTTGACGCGTCAGAGCTTAGTGTTTTACAGCAAAAGTCAAAAACTAAAAAAAATTGCAGAGTACAGGGGTCTTTGGGCTCTAAAAAGTTGAAGATGAATCAGCTTTTTTTTTTTTTTTTGGCTTTGAGCCTTTTGTTTCGTAGATATTCTGCTTACCACAATGACATGAGTGACTGTTGTCAGGCTGCCATCTCCTGCCATCAACGTTCGGAGGAGGACTCCGCTTGTGCAAAAGGTCAACAGTGTCTTGGGAGAGACCCTGACATTGGAAAAATTAAAAGTTATAAACCATTCTGTTTCAAGAAAAGAAAAGCTCTCAAACGACTGATTGTTTTTCTCCTCTTGAACATTAGTTTTACAAACAGACACTGAAAAACTTCCAAGTAGATAATGTGTTTCTTTTTTTTAGGATTTTCTTTCATTTCTAAAGAACCGTGATGTTTGACACTCCTGTTAAACTCGATCTACGCTCTAAAACGGATTTCTCTTTGTCTAACTCTGCACAGCTTCCACATTGACAATAAGATGGCACTGTTATACAAACACCTGCAGATATAATCTATATTTTTATGCCTTAAACAGTTGTGTGATGCCTGTATTTACTGGAAATTACATCTAATTGAAATTATTTAATGCATCAGTTTTAAATCCCAAGCTGAGAGTACAGTTGGTTAACATAAGAAGAAAAAAAAACCTTTCACCCTTGAAGTAAGGAGTCTGGTGACTAACGTGTATGATCAGGTGGCCTATTAATGGGTCCACTTAGTGGGAAGTACCAATTCAACTAAATAGAGATGTTGTGAGTAATTACATCTATTCTTTGATGAAATATTAGCAAGTGCCTAGCATCTTTAAGAAACACAGAACAGAGCTAGATAAAATATAGGATAAGTAGAAGTGTAATTAAATAACGCTTACAAATAATGTTTTTCAAAGCTGAAAGACAGACTACAAATTATACAAAAATCAGGTGTAATTTTATGTGTTTTTGATCATTTGAGATTGTTTTTTGGGACTGTAGGATATTTTTTATTATTATATTCTTAAATCTCGGGCACTTTTGAAAGGAAAAAAACAATAATCTCCGTTACTAATGAGTTTTGGGATCCTAATAATAAAGTTAGAACATGAGGGCATCAATTAGAGCAAAACAGAAAAAAGTATGTGCAACAGGACATTTTAAACTTAAGTTCAATTTCAAAAAAGTGTTCATGTGTTGTTTTTCATACACTGCAGCAACACAAAGTCTATTATTAGGAGGGGTTCAGCGTTTTCTCCAAAGACACATGAAGAAGCTGTGGACTGAACTACAAACCTTGACATCAGTAGACAACCTGATCTTTCACCTGAGGCATGGTCACCAATATTAACTATAAAGCTGTATGAGCGTGCACGTGTGTGGGGGTCTCAGTCAGTTCGGGTTTTAGCCCCACAATGGTGAGCCCCTTAAATTTAAATGCTCTATAAAAAAACTGTACATTTTGACCTGGCTTGTGGAAATGTTAATGGTATCTTTTTCCTGGGGCATTAATTAAAAGCAATTTTAACTGTTATTACACAGGACCAGTTCAACAGTCACTCATCATCACAGGCCTTTCGTTCACCAGGAGTCCCAATACAGAGAGTTTTGTCCATCCATCCATTTTCTTTACTCGCTTTTTCCTTTCCTAGTTGCAGGGGGAGCTGGTGCCTATCTCCAGCAGTCACTGGGCGACAGGCGGGGTACATCTGGACAGGTCTCAAGTCCATAGCAGGGACACATAGAGACAAACAACCATTCACTCTCACTTAGGGACAATTTAAAGATACCAATTAGGAGACCTTTGTGTCCATCATTAAGGTTACTTAAATACAGGGAAAACAAATAACCATAAAATTAAATCCTGGAATTTTACTTTTATGTTTCTGTACAATGAACTTGTTTAACCAACTCAAATCAAAATGGTTTTGGTTCAACATACCTGCTCTCCAGTCTGATGTGATAACCAACGGTTTGACCCACATTCTCCCCTCTCTCAGCTGCCACTCTCTCAGCCACAGCGATCGCAGCCAGGCGCCTGGGCTGCGTGCAGAAGATCCTGCAGGGCTGTCCATTCTTGCTGCAGTTATCTAACAAAAACTGTGGGATCTGGACGATACAAAGATACAGTATAGGTTTAGTAAGGTTTACTTAATATTACAGTTCGTTTAAAGCTCTAGCTTTATTACACACAGCTACTAAACATCTCCCCAGTCAGAGCTTCCAGTCTTTTTAAAGAGATTTAAAAAAAATATAAATTAAACAGATGACTATACATTACCAACAATCTTGCACCACTGTTTTGTTGCATGATACTGCTCCAAAAAAATCTATATTTCAAAAAGTTACAGCCAGACAATGTACATGATATAAAACCCCTTACTGTTTGGGTGGCAATCAATGAAGTAATTGTTGAATTATAGATAAACAAATAAATAAATAAAATGTGACAATCCTAAGGATAATTCTACAGTTATTCTTTAGAAACAAGTTTCAAATGAACCCAGTTTAATGTAATCTTAGATTGGACTGTTTTGCGTAAACTTTGGGCACAAACAAAAAAGCCGCACACATTTGTTAGTTTATTTATTTTCTACAAATGGATAAAGAGGTGGGGTACACGCTCCTCGTACACCAGCATGCACCAAAATTTGTCCAACTTAAGTTAAACAAATTCAGTTAACAATTAAAAAAATATTGGGTGCAAAAAAAACATATTTTAAAGGACAGTTTTCAAATAAATTGGGTTGTCAGGGTTGTTTGTTTGATTAAATGATGTACCGATCAAATAAGCATCATCAAAAATCTGCGGCGACAGCTTGAAAGATATTTGCTTGCAAGGCACCTGAGTGATCTCACCGATACAAAAAGCTTTTGTAGAAAATGGTGTCACAAATTCCCCAAAACAAGAACTGCACTGACTGCTGTATCGGGTCCTTTGACCGTCTAATTCAGGGGTCCTCAATCCTGGTCCTGGAGGGCCACTATCCTGCATGTTTTAGTTGTTTCCCTGCTCTTTAGCAGGTCT
>JAOXNZ010000038.1:8635764-8653475 GCA_028566095.1 Kryptolebias brasiliensis
CAGTCATTCAAATCAGGTGTGTCAAAGCAGAGAAACATCTAAAACATGCAGGACAGTGGCCCTCGAGGACCAGGATTAGGGACCTCTGGTCTAATGCATCAGACCCACCTGGGTAGTTTTTCCAGAGCCGGTCTCTCCCACAACAATCACTACTCGGTTTTCTCTGATGAGTTGGACAATCTCTTCCTGATGTTTATGCACAGGCAGCGCGCACCGGAAATCGTCCAGCTCTGATGGAGATCTCCTCTGAGGGACCATAGGAATGCCGTTGTTTAAGCGCCCACTCGCCCGGTTCTTGTCATAACTGTTTTCTGAAAGAGGAGCAGAAGATTAGATATAAGGCAGTACATCACCCAACACAACAGTACTTATGAGTAGTCAGTATATTACCTGAAGCAGACAGTAGTAAAAGCAGTTTAGAGAATGAGGGAGGATGTCTTGTGGGGACATCTTGTGAAGCTAACAGGTAGTCGGAGCAGGGTTCGTTTTTGAGGAATATTTTCATCAACATAAACACCACAAACCTCAAACATTTCATAGCGGTTTAACTGAATAAGCGTCTGCCACCACCTTTAATGATAAAGTTTTAAACTGAGATCATCTTATGTTGAGAAATAATGGAGTTCTAGCTGTTTCGGGAAAAAAAATAACATTATGCACAATCTCCTGCATCTCTGTGTTAGCACTCAGACTACGTGTTATGAATGACTCTCAGCTACCACCACATCAAACCATACCTCAATATCTGCAAGTTTGAATAAGTTGTAGACATTTTTGTGTTGACTACAGTCAGTTGGCTATAGAGGCCATCCTGAATTGGGATGACTCCAAAAGTTGATCAGTTGTAGATGTACTTTCTGAGATATTTTGCTAACAGACAAGACTGACTTAACAGTTATTGGCCAAATTTTAAGAAAAGATGTTACGCAAAGGGAAGCACTTAGAATGTGTTGTGAAAGACTCTCAGCTGCTATCAGGCCAGATTTTAGCTCAATATCAGAAAACACTGACTAGCCATTTTTGTTTTGGCTAATGTTGATTAGTGTGGAGACAAACAAACCGTGTTGGGCGTTCCCACGTTAAATAACTACTTGATGCAAAAGTATTGTGGTGTAAAAATCAACAACATAGCACCTGGTTGAACAGCTATAAAATGTTTGAAGTTTGTCTTGGTTTTGTTGGCAGCAGTTTGCTTTGAATACAATCCTTCTTCGAGTACCTGTCATCCATGAAAACTAAGAACATTCTGGTTGTCTACTGCTGGTAAAATACTAGCTACTTATAAGTACTCCACAGAAAAACATTTAAAAAAATCAAAACTATCCCTTTCAAACTTTGTAATTCAGTCATTGATTCTGATTGATGCGTTCCATTCCATACAAAGCACAGAATACAACTAGAAAACACACAGTACAAGCAGAGATCCACCTCCAGTACATGCAACCACCTGGACGTTGTAAAACATTCATTGCACCAGACGCAGCCCATCTCAAATATCCTAAGGATTCAATCAGGGTTTCTTGTTACGTCTGTGCACCATACACAACACAAAGTGAGAAGCACATACTCAAATTTTGACCTGATCTCAAGTTGAGCGGGCTTTTGTTGGTCTCCATACCAAACCTTGAGGAGCCATCGAGGGTCAAGGGGAGATCACCAAGATAAAACCTAAGCTAAACTCAATTCACACCTTAGCCCTAAACCTAACCCCTAACTGATGTTCCACGGTATTAGAACCGGGCCATGGTCCCCATAAAGACTACTGACAACTACCTGACAAGATAGTTGATTATACCAGAAAAAGTCCTACAAAGGTAACGACAACCAACTACACACACACACACAATCACCAGTTTCTGCAGCCAAGGTCATGCCACTTTTGATGTTGAGCTGCATGTCCGTGCGTTCCTTCTTGCTGATGGGGAACCTTTGAAGGAGGCTGCGGATGAAATATAAAGAACTGTGGGACGGTGAGAGCGAGATGTTTGGATGTAGTTTGCCTGAAACATCCCTCTTCCTAACAGTCAAGAAGCGATTTGATCCCTTTCTGAAAAGCAAAGTGAAAAAAAAGAAAATGCCCCTGTTACCATAATTGATTCAAATTTAAAATAACATAATTTTTACGTTATTTTGGGTCTAATCGAGAACTGAAGACAGTCCAATGAGGGATCAGTGTGACCAACATAATCACATTTAAAGAACGCTTTGGAGTCATTGTTTGTCTCCTTAAATGTCAATATAAAAAAAACAGATGATGACAATAAAAATGAGTAAGTAGCTTCAACCCCTTAGAGCACTATGTACTTAATATAATTAATAACTGACTAAATCATAAAAACATGACTGAAGTTGCCATAAACAAGAATATAATACTAAAACTTACAGTCAATCATATACTGTGTAGAAAAGAGTATTCTTTACAATTTATCAGTACTAATACTCTTACCAGTACTACTTATCATTAAGCTTGACTTTTTACCATTATTTCTATTGGCCTTTGTTATGTTTAGGGGAAAAATAAACAAATTGCTTGCTTCAGTTTGTCGTGTCCTGTGTACAAACTGCTGTTTACTTGTTTTTCTCTGTATAGTTTCAGCCTTAAACAAATAAAGACGGCTGGAATGAGGCAGAAACATTAAAACCTGGACCAGTATGTGAAGATTATATGCAAATACATCCCCAAAAAAGTGAGTTGAAAAAAAAAAAGTACTGCTGAAATTGAAAATCAAGAAAGACAAACTTCCAAAGGCCCAGGTGGATGTTTATGCAATTTATGCAAATAATGTATCAGCTGTATCACCTGCTAAATTAACATAAAACATCAGGAGACTGAACTGTCCTATGGCCATCAGTCACTTTAACTGCAAAGGAATGAGCTGATTCTTTTATTGTTTTTTTTTGTTGTTGTAATAAGAATCCCTGGATTCATACAAGCATTGGGTTATCTTTAGTTCTAAGTGTCCATTCAGCACAGCTTCTTCGTGTGATTGTGAGACACACGATCTGGTGGAAAAACTCACCCTTTGCTCTTGGAAATGTAGCCCAGGGACTGCGCCAATCGATGAACAAATGCCCTCTCAGTATTGGACAAGGAGGATGGAAATTCCATCTCTGTACAGCCGGAGGCAGCAAAGGGTAAATGTTAGCACACGCTATATAAACCGTCTATTACACCTGCTTACACTGAGATAAAGACTTACTGTGACAGTGATACCCATTTATCAAATATTGTGACTATATTTATTATTTTGAATTCTAGGGCAGACCAAGGAGAAGTGATTAGTGCTTGAGATGCACATAGATTAGGTGTTGAGGGTGTCCACATCAATAAAAATTATAATAAAAACGATGACAACAACTATGCTCCATGCACTCTAGTTGATATACTTACTGGTGTGTGAGAAAAAAAAGTGCATCATATATAGAGAATATTAATAAAATGATTCAGAAAACAGCTGGTACCTTTCTCATCACTGTAGCGAAACCTCTCCAAAGAGAGGTTCACTGCTATCTTGACGACTTCATCGATGTGAATTCTTTTGGCGTTCTTGGAACCGGAGCCTTGAAATGACAAGTTCTGGGTTTTGGGCAGTTTTTGAGATGTTCCAGCAGCATTAAACATGATGGACTGCAACAAAACAAACAGCTGTCTCACCACAGGTTACCAAAAGCTACGAAATGTGTTCACTCATTTTGAAGACCAGTCTCAAAATGCAGCTAAATAATCACATTATGCAGCCCACATTACCGTAACGTCTGGTGCTCCTGTGATACCCGAATGCAGTGGTTCCAACACTTTTCTGCTACAGACCTACAAAATAACAATGACCCCCAACAATCTTTAGTTAAAGCAGGCAAACATTACAATTAAGCTGATTAAACAAGGTGACAACCATCGTAAGACTATTTTTATCTATTTAAAACTACATTTTATTTATTATGATAACATTTATGGCAAAATTTGTTATTATCAAATTTTTTTCTTCTGGAAATCATCTGAACTTGATATTTTCAAACTTATAGTGGCATCCCAACCCCAACATTTGGTATTCACTGCACTACTGTGTACGTTTCTCTTGATATTTATCAATAACTAGAAGTATTCAAGATTTGAAAGCTGAACAGCCTCTCCTGTGTTATTACAACTACTAAAGACGCAATAATACTATAAACGACAATGACAAGTTTTAACATTGTTGGTGTCACTTTTAGTCGCTGCACTTCGATTTGGCTCATAAAACAAAACAAAGCTCTGTCATAATTAGCCAGCAAGTTTAGTTTTATTACAGCCCCTTTTAAAGCAGCCTGTGTGTTTCATTTCACTGGTATCAAAACACAAAACAAGCTTAGCTAAAGAAGTAATAAACATTATGAATAAAACGAAATGGTGATAATGTAAATGAAGTTTCTGCTCAAAATAAGGTAAGGTTTAATGAGTGGTGACACAATTGACAAAATTATTCAGGCAACTATGATACCAGGTACTGGTTGCCATGGTGATTCCCGCCTCTTTTTTAAGGAAAAAGGGAAGAATTAAATGGGAATGAATCTGGGTGGGCACATTGCACACACTGGGGTCATTTGTAAGAAAGCTGTTAAAACATAACAGTGGCAGACACATTGAGTGAAATAATGCATTTATTTTTACGTTTTGATGTATAAATCGTACATGCGGAGGATAATTGAATCGCAGGAAAGTATTTTAATTAAATTTATTTTGAATGGTTTGAATCTAAAGTAACATCATTACACTTTAACTCAAAGATTTTGTGGGGAAAAAACGTCAACATCACGAAATTTACATTGTGGTTTTATAAAACCCGTAAAAGATGATAAAAAGACAAATTGAATAATAAAAGTTGAATTTTCTGTGATTCTAGTTTCAGTTTTGTTTTACTGGGAAGTAAACATCAGCTGTACAGCTCCACGGGAGAAATAGGTTTTCGCACTCATTTCACTGAAATCCCATTGATGTTTACGTGCAAATTTCTTTCAGAGTTTTGCTCATTTTATAAACTCGTGAAACTCGATGGACACGTAAAATAATAAGCAGGTTAGCTCACGGATCAGAGCAGTGAGCTCCAAAGCTTACAGACTGACGTCCTTAAAAACAAGCTAGCTGTATGCTTAACTCTGACACAGAACCATCGAAACTAATTTAGAACTTTTTAAATTAATAAGGATTTCCGTAAAAGTTCTTCACACGTTTACAATGGTATCAGTGGGACGTACCTTGTGCTAAAACGCCGGTTGAGATTCCCAACACGACAAACTTCAGCCGGTTTTTTGTCGTCGTTTCGTCAGACCGGATGTTCCGTTCACTAGGGGAGAAGCACATCCGCTCTGGCTCTTTCGCAATAAAAGATTTACGAGCTGAGACTAAGAACAGCCGAGGTCCTAATACTTTCAAAATTGTGTGAATGCTGATTCAGCATCTACACTGTTGTCCTGTTTACAGTTTCTCCCCTATGATTTTCTGCAAACTAATTTTACTACTTGTTTGTGCTATTTTAACCATTCATATGTAAAATGTTTCATTTAATCAGGAATAGCGTGTTGTGTCTTTTAGTATGCGTAACTTTTAAACTTTATTAATTATTTACCTTTACAAACATTTTCTCTTCTTGTTTTAACTCAGTTCATCAGTGATCAACACTCAGCCCCCACTGCATTTTTGTTCAAAATACATTTTCTCAGTAATAATACACAGTAAACCATATCTGACATCGTCTTTATATGAAACCTTTCAGTGAATTTGTCCTCCATCATGGAAACACTGGAAACCATTTACTTTCCCTCAAATGAAAGTGAGCAGAAACAGTAAATCTTTTTCAAACCACAGTGGTCCCACTCCATCTTGATCCTTTAAATTACGGTCCAATACTGGGTTGAAGCGTCACAACTACACTATATTGCCAAACCAAAAGTATTCGCTCGCCTTCCTTCACATATATGAACTTGAGGGACATCCCATTCTTCATCCACAGGGTTTAATATGATGTTGGTCCACCCTTTGCAGCAATAACAGCTTAAACTCTTCTGGGAAGGCTTTCCACAGGTTTAGGAGTGTTTATGGGAATTTCTGACCAATAATCCAGAAGCTCATTTGTGAGGTTAGACACTGATGTTGGACAGAAGGCCTGGCTCACAGTCTCTGCTTTAATTCATCCCAAAGGTGTTCTGTCAGGTTGAGGTCAGGACTCTGTGTGGGCCAGTCAAGTTCTTCCACACCAAACTTGTTCATCCATGTCTTTATGGACCTTGCTTTATGCACTGGTGTTCAGTCATGTTGGAACAGGAAGGGGTCATCCCCAAACTGTTCCCACAAAGTTGGGAGCATGAAATATTCCAAACTGTTTCGGTATGCTGAAGCATTAAGAGTTCCTTTCACTGGAACTAAGCGGCCGGAGCCCAACTCCTGAAAAACAACCCCACACCATGATCCACCCTCCACCAAACTTTACACTTGGCACAATGCAGTCAGACAAGAACCGTTCTCCTGGCAACCACCAGATCTAAACTCGTCCATCAGATTGCCAGACAGAGACGTGTGATTTGTCCCTCCAGAGAACATGTCTCCTGACCACATACACCTGTGGTCATGGAAGGGACTGGAACACCTGAATTTAATGATTTGGATGGGTGGGTTAAATACTTTTAGCAATGAAGTGTGGTTTTACCAGTCTTTAGTTGCATTTTCTAAGAACTACAAAAAATAATTCTGGAGACTATTTTCCTCTGTGGCATCTTATCATGGTTCCACTCTATGATTTTTATGTTTAATGAACATATTTATAAAACCTACTGAACTAAAGACACAATTAATGCACAGTAGCCCAAAGGTACAAGTCCTTCCCTGAGGCAAAAAGAATATTTAGCATCTGTGTTAACAGTAAAGTTGAGAGTGAGCAACACTTTATTGGGATTCACATTCAACGTAAAAACAGTGGAAACCAAGTGCAGCTTGAGATCACCATCTGTAAAATCCAATACAAAGAACAAACAGAAGAAAATGCGTTTTTTATGATGTCCTCTTTAAAAAATGAGAACTGTTCAGACATCAGAAACAATTAGTCATATTACAAACGTTGTCCTCGCTTCTGTTTTCCAATCTAGTGGCTAGTAATAGTGTGGCCTCTGGAGGGAAAAAATGCTGATTGATTTTTTATTCTCATAGTATCTGATGGTTTCCTTTTCCAGTAAGGCCAAAGACCTAGTGGGTCATGAAAAACACGATTAAGATCTTTTCCTGAATGTAAACCCATACATGTTTTGTTCTCTGGGACAAAGCTGTCACAAATGCACAGAAACATGTAATTTGTGTCACTTCAAGATCCCACGACAAACTAAATAATGTGAAATATTTCTTTAAACGTATACTTTTCATTTTCTTCGCATGCACGAAATATTACATTTTTAAAAATACGGTTTTGAGTTATTTAGTAATATTTTGCGTGAACCCACATATAGAAACACAGAAAATGTGAAATTGACTTGATGGTGGATGATCTGAAAATCAAATTATCATCCAGGCTCTTCTGTTTGCATCCTATTGCAACTTATTTAGGTGGCATTTCAAGCCTGTTTTATTTTTCTGGACCTATTTTAGGCCTTTTAAACATATTGTTTTGTAATAATTTACATGCCAACATTACAAACCATATGCTTCCACTCAACAGTGATGCATGAATTTAGTGACACAAATGAAGCTTGTTCTTAATTTAGTAATAATCAAAGTGTAACATTATATTACATTCTCCATCCCAGGATAAAATGTAATGCCATGTCAGTAAGAAAGACAAAAACACAGTTAAAATACAAACCCAATCAACCTCCATGACTTTTACAGAAAAACAGGAGAATAATACAGGCTCGGATGAAAGTAAATTTCATTTTAAGACAAAATTAATGTTCGCAGATGATTCTAGTTTGTAGATATGAATCAGGCATAATCACCCTGTGTGGAGAAACAGATATTGTAGAGATAAAATTTGTATTTCTACCATTATAATAATAATTGTAAAATAACAAAACACACAGCCATTGTGTTCTGTAATAAAGAAAATTAGATAAATTATATTATTTTTCTTTTACAAACAGGCTTGAATTTATCAGTAAACTTACATGATTTACATTTACGAGCTCAGAAACCATTTGAGAACATTAATTTCAAAGCTTACTAAATTTTAAGACCATGATGTGACATTTAACAACTAACTGACCAAATTCACTTTACTACCAGGCTTGTTTTTAGGATTGAACTCTTTATTGTCACCAAATATGGGTTTAAAATCAAAGTTTTGGCTTTTCAAGACTCTGGGTAGCTTGAGCAGCCCTCTCCTTTTGAGTTTTGTGTAGCTTCCTACAGATTTTACCTCAGTAAAGTCAGGCCTAAAGACTGCTACAGCATCACGGGTGTTCTTCAAAAACGTTAAAAGTGGGGCAACAGAAACACATTAACACAAACCTTTCTCTGCGCGGCCGCATGAATTTGGGAGATTTTTCTCTGTGAGTGTGCTTTTGTGACGGCCAAAGTCAAGACAGGAAAGATCACGTTAAGAAATCTGTCTGAACCGTGAGGTTAAAAAAAAAAAAAGCCTCTTGAGCCTAAAGTTTGATCGTGACATGATCATCCATGTCAGTAATCAAAGCATCTCATAATGGCTTCTCTGTCAAACTTGAAGTTCAGGAAGGCTTTGGAGGACACCAGGTGTTCAAAGCATTTGTCTTCAGCGGGTAAATAGTTGGAACTGCTTGGAGCCACATCTGCGGAAAGACAAAAGGTTAGGAAAGTCAGAAACTGTGCTCAAAGGAAGAGAAAAATGTTGTTTTTTTACTGTCAGCCATAGGTTCATGTTCTCCACTGAATGGATTTTAACGAAACTCTCAAAAAGTAATCACTGGATGTACATCACAGACTTAAGCTGACACAGAAATAGCTATAACACAGCCAATTGTACAGATATTGAGCTAATATTTGGTGTGGTAGTAGCTGAGAGTCATTCCCATCACATACTTTGCGCTCTAACAGGCCTTTAATTGTAAGACAACACAAGAAGCTCCTTCTGCTGAACAGACGGGTTCGATCGACATGTAGAGTGGCACGACTGGGAAACACATTTGAATCCCCGACCAAAATGATCAGACGACAAAGATAAAATGTTTTGAAAAGTACATAAAAGTTTAGATTCTAAGGCTATTTTTACACTGCATGTCTTAATGCTCAATTCCTTTATTTTTGCTAAGATCTGATCATTTTGCGTGGTCATTCACATTATAATTTAAATGCGACCACCATCAGGCTCCAGTGGGAACAGGTTACGGCCATGAAGTGACCCACGTGCACAGAGGAAGACGTGACGTCACACGCTGGAGGTAAATGTGGAGGCTACACATGTCAGCATCTGTGGATTAAGTTTAATGTTGTGCAATCTGAGTCGACTAAATTATTATCTGCCATGCTTGTTTGGTCTAATGTTTGCATTTGATCTTGCCACTTCCTGCCTATCCCGGCACAGAATTGCATTTCTGGAATGGGAGCAATGTGCTGAAAGTAGAAACAAACTCAAGTATCGATGACATCTGACACCAACGTTGGTTTCGTAAGTTGATGTAGATTCTCAGTCTAGGACATGGCAAATCTAAAAATATTTATATTTATTTAGTACAACATATGAAAGTGACCTGGGTCAGATATGGATACGTGCATATGAGCAAAAAAAATCTGATGTGGGCCACTTTTGTCTGCAGTGCGAATGTAGCTATAGCATCGTGAAATGTTCTCTGAATTCTGCGCCGTCTCCTTCAAGAATGGAGAGCAGTAAGATAAAATAAGTACAAGCCATACCTCTCTCAAACATATCCTGTAGTCTTCTAGGTTGAGGCCTTTTATCTTCTTTCTGTTGAGTCAGGAAAAGAGTGCACTGCTCAGAAATCGAATCAATAACAAACTAAAGACCAACATGTTTATAACATCTGCGCACCCTCTGTCACTGTAGCAGGTAGAGTTCCTACTTCAGAAATTTGCTTCAAAAATGTTTAAAGTGTAAACAATATATTGCTGGGATTGTGTGATTTCCTGGCTCTAACATTAGCAACTTAATCTGTAGCTTTTCTTTTTTGTCTTGCCTCTCATAGGAACAATACACCTTTAAATGAGGTCATTATTTTTTTTTACTGAGGACTCCTATTTTCATAGATAATTTCTAATTGACAGTCTCTTTAGGAAATCTCTTTACATCAAGTTTTAAGGCTCAGAGCCAAATGTGGAACTGAGGGAATCAAAGAGGAGAAAACTAAGATTTGAATAACTTTTCCTAAAGCCATCTGTGGCTTTTAAACTGGTCTTGTTCAGAGGATTTATCCATAAATGGTTTCAAAGCAAAATCTGCTGCTTAGACAATCCATTCTTGGCTTGTCAAAAAAGTCCAAACAGACCCTTTTCCAAAGCAGATTCGCTGTCATCCTAAAACAACTCCAATCTTCATAGTAGTTTGTGCAAAAACTTTAATTTAAACCTGTAGATTTGGCAGAAACTTCACTGAAACCGTTTCCTCTTATCTCTCACTGCGGCTGATTCTATGGCTGCTTAAAAACAACCATAGAATCTTATGTAAACAACCATGTAACGTGAAAGAGAAAGCTTTGAAAGTTTGGGTTATTTCAAGACAGCTGCAGTCCACTGCAGTCCAGTCAGAATGAAACTCTATCTTTCCAAAATGAAGCTGTTCAAAGAGCTATCTACAACAGGTAAGATAATGACTGTTCGTAACTTTTCCATAATGCCTCACTTCAAAATGTCTAAACACTCCCTTTATTCATGACATGTTGTTTTTCCTAAGGTTAGTTTTTAATTTTGTCCTGATGCATACAATCCTAAAATTAAAAGAGACTATACTTGATTTTAAGCGTAACTGTAAGCTTTTACACTTTATGGTTTTTACCTGCTGGCTGTTGAGTCCGACGTCACCGCCTCCTTTCTTGACACAAGGAGAGTCCTGGCCTTTCTTCCCACTGCCTTTCAAAACTGATTTCTGCAGAAGGAAATTACCAGAAGATATGAGGTGGCGATGAGTTGACCAAAGCCGTGGTAAGAAAAGGACCGATTTATCTTTTTACTTCAACAATTTAGCATCTGGAGGAGCTTAGAAAAGGTTTTTGAAAATTCCCTGGTTTTCAAGCTACAACATCAAACAAGCAAATGGAAAGTTGGAAACTTGGGCAGTGGTTAAATGTAAACTCAAGAAGCTTCGCAATTAGATGAAACAGATTAAAAAAACAAAAATCAAGTCAGAGAGTCCATATCATACATTCATTTTTGGGCCATTTATTTGCTTTCGTGCTGATTTTTTTCTTCCTTTACTGCACCTTCCAGAAGCACATCAGTCTCTTTACATCTCCTTCCTGGAAAAATACTTAACCTACATTTTCTTAAAAAAAAAAAGAAGAAAATTCTCCACATCTGCCTCCAATCACCACCTTAAAATACGAAAAACCTTTAGCTTCTGATAGACACTGTCAGCAGTGAGCACCAATCAGGTCACCAGTAGGTAAGTGGAAGTTTCTGACACCCTGATTTCAGTGATGTGAACATTATTCAAGCTTTAAACACGTTTCACTCTAAAGCTTTGTCGACACCCAGCTCTGCAGTGGAATGAAAGCTGCCATAATTCACTGCTGCGGTAAGATTTTGTCCAAAACAATGAAGCTCTGGTCAGTTTAGAGTCCTTGACTGAACTCAAAATGACAGACTGGTGACACCTCATTTCCAACCTGTGCTCTCCCAGAGCCGTGGTCATCAGGGAAACATGTCTTCTAGACACCCCGCAGGGTCCGATTTTCAAAAATAGTGTGCTGTGACAATACAGACATAGGTCCGTTGTCAATGTGACAAAGCTGCCAGGACGTTTTTACCCATGTCCGCCCAGCACTACAAATTTCTTGTAAAAAGTTTAAGGTAACTCCTTATTTTATAACCAAAGTGATACAAAATCATTGACTTTGTATTCTTTTTGACTACAGTTGTATTGAGAACAGGGATTGCCAGGTCCCCGCTCCTAAAAACAAAATCCAAAATTGTCCAGAATCTCACCTCCCTTTATTAGCTGCAGACTGGGATTTTGTGAATGGTGTCTTTTGCAGACTGAACAGACAGCTGAAAAAGATTAATTTCTTTCCCTTGTTTTTTTTTTTCAATCATTGTAAAAAAAGAGCAGAATGGCAGCACAGCAATCTGCGTTCCTCTCTGACCTGGTTGAGTTCATTCTGGCTCAGGTGTCCTGGAGTTTTCTGCTGCTTGTGTTTGGTCCAGCTCTCTCCAGGAAATGCATAAGTACCTGTGACGCAGTGAGATTTTGACCTGATTGATGAGGAAAAAAAAATTAAACGATTGTCGCATCAGTCTGGAACATAACATAACAAAACCGAGCCTTTCCTTTATTTCTTCTTCCAACAAATAGAGCTACAGTAGCTCCTGAAACAAACAACACGTGCCAAGACGACAAGAACACGTGTTCTTTTTACCTGATGTTGTCTAAAGGTTTGGATGGGGTGGTTCTGTTGTTTGTCAAGTCCTCATCGCTGTCAGACTCGCCTTTCAGCCGGCTAATCCACTCTCTCAGTGGCCTGCACAAGAGGAACAGAAAGATTCACATCAGCAGGGAGCAAATTAATGCCTACACTGGGGCTAAATGAGAGTTTCACATAAAACGTCAAGAAACAAAAGACACAAAGCATTTTATCCTATTTTCGTATCTTACAGAACTGAAGTAATTCTGACTGATGGCAGTGGGTGATAAAAATGAAACTCTGCATGCATACAGTAAATGAAAATAAAGCATTTAAGAGCGGAAATAGTAAAAAAGGAGCAGACATATGTTAATTGTTGACACTGTTAACTGTAGTACTTCTATTCTACGACGGACGGATGGATTAAATTGAAGATATATTGACTGTTGTGTCCTTTAGTTACTACTTATGGTATTTATTCTCAGTTATATTTCCATTTATTTTTTTTTATTCTGTAAAAACAAGCTAAAAATATGAGTAAACACTCTTCTTCTTAACATAAAGGTAAAGTGTGCTTGGAGAAATAATACATAATAGTTACAATAATACAATTTTATTTTAATATCCACTTGTCGTCTCAGTCTCATTATGTGTATTTGCTGCATTGATGAAACCATTCATGGATATTTCTACTAAAAAAACAGACTTCTATGCACATACCTCATGAATGGAATGGCCATGAAAAACCTATTAGGAGCAAGTCCAAGTTTAGACTTTGGGGTCATGTCATTCCTGTGACTGGGCAGCTTCTCAATAGAAAACCATTCAATATTCTACAAAAAAAAGGTTACATTTTAATGAAACGTGCCTGTTAACTACAGAAGTCAAGAAACCAAAAGTTCAATTCAGTTCTTACTCTGATCTCTTTTCTTGTTTTGGGGTTAAACTTCGTATCCTTGGACACTCCTGGTATGATGTAGAGCCGCACCAACTGGTCAGTGATCTTCTGTTCGATGTACGTGTCTTTACAGATCCGATTCTTGATATCAAAGCCCGTCTCCTCCAAAACCTGGACAACAACCAGTAAGCTGGACCACGAACTTGATACGCTAATTATACATATGAAGCTAGTTATAACAAACCGTGTATCACTCACTTCACGGACTGCACAATCATGGGGAGCTTCGTCCTCGTTTACTTTCCCCTTTGGAAAGCCCCAGCCGGATTTTGCAAGGTAGCCCTGAACAAGTAATACCTGAAAAGAAAAGATGCACTAATTAAAGCACAAACACAAGCTTCCCTAGCTATCCTCATGTTGATACATCACACGGTTCCATTAATTACATACAGTCTAACCCAGTGGTTTAAAATGTTTCAGAACAATTACCACCTCAGGAAGATAATGGGCTCTAGTAGTACCACCATAACTTAGTCATTCAATCTACTTAAACACCTAAACCTAACCTAAAACCCAAACCCATTTCTTCAGCCTAACCTTAGCTTTCAACAAACCCAGTTGGCTGAGAGACATACACCAAGGCCTGATTATCCTCAGCTGGGCCTTTCTTGGGTGAGGGTGTTTAGTGGTAATGACCGAAACACTCGATAAATCCAAGGTCCACGACTGAGGATGTGTCCCAAAATTCTAATGGGAAACTTAACACGATATGATTGACATGTGCTGGCTCATGCCTTGCCTTTGCCTCCCTACTCATTGGACTGACTGAAGGGGAGCCACTGAGGTACAAACAAAAAAACACACCTAGCAAAGGTGTGGTTTAAGATGTGATTGTTTCACACAATCATTACCAAGAACAGTGCCACATACAATCTGCTCTTGGCTCTTTGTTTGCCCCATGACAAATAAATACAAATTTGGGATAAGTTGAATCGAACTTCCTTGCCGTTTTGCACCTTTTGCTGCTAACGGGTCCCATAGGAACTTCGCTGACACTGCTTGAATAGCCATAAGCACACTCCAGTTTCCACAGAGGTTCTTGAAATATTCTCCACTGTAGCTTTGTCTGAAGTGGTTTCCATTTGGAGCCAAGATCAGAATTTTCTTGAATCATTCATGTTTTTGTCTCTCCCTCTCTGGCTTACATCACAGTTCAGCTTATGATGATTAATTAACTTGTTATTTCACTTGTAAATAGTTGCTACCAAAACGTTATTCTGAGTACTACAGTTTGACAAACGTAGGTCAAACCTAAACTCTTAAACTTTGGGGATTAGAGGTGTTTTAAGACAGCAGCAATCTACTTTGGTCTAATCTAACAGGCTGTTAGCTCATCATTACAGTAAGAATAAACTATAGTTCTCCAAAGGGCGGTCCTTCAAAGAGCTATCTACAACAAGGAAGATATCAATTGCTTTAACTTTTCCACAGAACCTCACTCAAAAGATATAACCTGTTCCATAACTTCACATTTCAGTTCTGGTTAATTTAGTTAAATTCTATTGCACTTTTTAAGGAGAGCTATTTGTTATCTTTGTGAATCTGTAGTGTGACAAGTAATAATGGCTGCTCTGTTGGTGTCACGTCTAGATTTTTTTACGTCTCAATTTGTAAAAGCCTAAAACTGAAAGATGACAAACTTACTTTTATAAAATGATTATACTGTATTTTTAATCCTTGGACACATACAGCGTTGTTAACTGCTTATAAAAAGGCTCACATCATAGAAACATGAAAAGTAAATTTTGAAAAAGTGCAGCTTATATTAACTTGACCTTTAGACAACATCCGGTAAAAAGAACAAAACAAACACTCTTCACATCATATTAAGGCTATTATTGATTTTTTCGCCTTCCAGATCTCATCAATGAAATTTACTCACTGACAGCAAAAATAAACCAACAAGCAAATAAAAACGACATCAGATATTCTGCAGGTGTGTGAATTGAGCTCAACACAAACTCACATTGTCTAGTGATTCGTCTAAAATAATCGCACCATAAGTCGGCACACCCATCTTGTACTCCTTCCACTGCTCGAGAACTTTCTGCACGTCCTCTCCATGAGGCAGCAAAAAAGGACAATGCTGGAAAAGTTTGCAGTTGTCAAGGAAAATAATGTCTCCAAGCATGAGTTCGCATGAGCGCCAGCCTCAATGGCTTCTAGTGCTCAGTGCTAAGTATTAGTTTCAGCTCAGATAAATGACAATATGGGAACTTTATGATGATAAGACTGTTTAAAACGACGAGTCCCGTGTAAGGATATCAGCTTTGGCAAAGTCTCTGATCCCGCAGTGAGGCGCTCCTGGAGTGTTCTGCATGCAGAAGTCCAGGTAGAACCAATGGGCCAGCTCAATCTGGAAGCACACTCGGATAGCGTTGTCCCGCTCCTCACTGGGGATGTGAAGGATGAACCGGCTGAAGAAACACACAGACATACAGTAATATCAGAGACTGTTCGCATGTCTGCCGTGTGGTACTTGCATGGTATTATAGAGCCAATACACTTTAACCAACAGAGGATATGCAACAGGATACTATTTCAATTAAACAAAACCTTGAAAAAACATCACGACCTCAAGCGAACAAAAACACAACAGATTCCACCATGTCTTTATTTAAACAAAAACAAAGCCAATTTTTTTTTTTTTTTTAAAAGCTGCCTGTAAAAAACTATCTACAGCCCAGGATTCGGTAGCTTGTAGATTCATCCTTAACAGTAGTAACGCTCAGTAGTGGGTCCAGTTTGACTTTATCAGTATCTCACATTGTTGTAGAGGAATTTTGTCCCACTCTTCTTTATAATGTTGCTTCAGATTGAGGTTTCTGCTCAGCTCTCTTAAGGTCCCACCACAGCATTTCAGACAGGTTGAGGTCTGGACTGACTGGACCGCTGCATCACCCTCATTCTTTTCTTTTTCAGCCGTTCTGTTGTAGATCAGCTGCTGTGTTTGGGATCATTGTTTTGTTGTTTTGATCTCATCTGTCCAGAGAACATTGTTACAGAAATCTGGTGGTTCATTCAGATAAAATATAACCTTATTTTCTGATGTAAAGTGCAAAATGACATAATGAGAAATAAACACCTGGCTGGATAAAGACCATAAAAGAAGAGCTCTGGTCGTCAATTTTGACAGTGAGTTGTTCGTTTGTTTCTTTAAATTTTATCAAGCTTTCCCATTGTGAAACATAGGCTGCCACAACTCACGTTGTTCTACGTTTCCTTTGGTGATTTAATGATAACTTCAGCAACATGTAAATGCTGCTTTAGCTTTTAAACAGGGGTTATTACATTTATTAGACAGAAACTACAACAACACAACAACAAGCGGCATTAGCTAGCTGTGGTTTCAAGTACACGTCAAGAGTTTGACAAAATACGACTGAATTCAATATAATGTCTTAGTGCATTAGGCCAGTAAAATGTGTGCTGACCTGCACAGATCGTCCAGTACGCTCGAGGGGATCTCCACTCTTTTTGTTTCCATGTTAGCTGAAAACATCCCGACTCTGACTGTAAGAGTATCCGTTCACATGCTCACTTTAAATCCGCAGAAACCCCCGCAACAAAACCTGAGAAGCTAACTTTTGTCTTGTTTTCCCACCAGGAACTGAACAGAGCGCTCCCGTCCGCAGGCAGCTGCGCATGCGCACTGGTTAACGTTTGTTTACGGCTTCTTCTTCGTTGACTTTACTGTTTATAGTTGCATTCTGTGGAGGACTCATTACTGCCCTCCACCGGTGAAGAATAAACATTCAGGCGATCATGCTGCTGAGTTTATGTTCTTAAAAAAAGTGGCTCTCGTTTTGACCCAGCATAGATTTAATAAATTATTGATTTATTTTTGTTCTGGTAGTTTTAAACAGACCGGTTATTCTATCATAATGTTATTAACAATAAAAAAATAACAGTCTCAGGCTTATCTTGTTAACCTAGGAGCATCTTTCCAAACTATTTCTAAACCTCAACCTGTTCAATTTCACATTTTTAGCATTTTCAAAATAGCGTTTTTTTCACCACATTTAGGGAACGACCTCGACAATGTCTTTCTCCAACATGTTTGCCTCTTTCAGTCCTTTGCTTTTACTCTTTTTTTTTAAAGAACGTAGATTTCTTATGTGCACTTTTAACAACTTTGGTTGTGACATGCGCTTTTATTTCCTTTAATTTCAGAATAATTTCAAATGAAAAAAACAAAAACAAAACACATGCCCTTTGATTGGTACATTTAAAAAGTTGAATGGAA
>JAOXNZ010000038.1:8658367-8683052 GCA_028566095.1 Kryptolebias brasiliensis
CAAACAAACAAATTCCTCCAGGACTATGTCTGGAGGAGCAATGCATAGCCGTGACATACCTTTGGATAGTTTATTTCACATAGCTAAATCAGACGCATCAAAAAGCCTCGACTACCTAATAAAACATGAAACTGCAGAGCGTCACGAAGGTGGCTTCTCCAGTTTTTCAACAGCTTTTGTAGTTAAAGTACAAGATAAACTACCACTAGGGCGACATTAGGCTTAAAACGTAACGACAATCTAACCTTAGAAAGCGAGTATAAAATACTCGTGAAGGACTCCACTCCCGTGCTGTTTAACCCTTCAGACCGAGGTGAGCTACTCTTCACCGGAAGCCCTTAAAATTTAAACGACGTTACGTTACCCGCTCGTCCAATCAGATTAGGAAAACCCCGGAGGCGGGACTACCGGTTTTCAACAGCTCTGGTTGGACGAGGGAAAGTCCTCTATTCCTGGATGCGCGCGCAGCCAAGGCCAAACCTCAATTAAATGTCGGCTTAACTGTTTTTTTAAAAAGTAAGAATATTATGAATATGTTTATTTGACTCATTATTGATATAAATTCATTCATCTCCACTCGCATTTTGTCCCACTTCACCCAGATTTGACATTTTTAGCAAGTAGTTTGTTTTGCTCCACTTTCAATGCTAAAGTTTGGTTATTCTGATCAAATCTCACACATTTTTTCTTCCTGGCTCAGCACAATGAATCTTTATTATTTCCTCTTGTTTTGTTGACTCGTTTGAAGAGAAAATATAATGTGCCAACAAAAATAATGAAAAGACTGGTTTTGGGAAAATATTACTCTATAAAAAGGGACATCAAGTATTATTTGTGTTTTATTTTTACTCTGTAATATTTTTCCTAGGTGTCAACCTAATTTAGTATATTTGTTTTTTTTATTTTTTAACCTTATTTTTGTTTATCCAGTTCTTTACTGGTTGTTTTTCAATTTGTATTCATTACCTTTACACTTTCTTTGTTTACTTCCCCTAAAATTATTAAATACTGTTGCGATTTTATTTTAATTAAGAATTTTTTACATTTCTTTTTTAATGTCTCTTTTTAAATGAAATCTTTTTGTTTTTTCCTTGCACAATTCTTTATTGCAATGTCTTCCATTAAAAAAAAAACTATCTTTAGACTTTTGTCTAATAGCCTTTTATACTGTCTACGGTGCTGTGAAGATACAGACATCTACAGATTATGACTGTTACTGACAAAGGCATGTCTCGTTGGAGTTGTGAAGAGTGTAAAAATTACTAATGTATCCAATATTTAATGCTGCTTTGGATTAATGAAGCTGTTATGTCTCAAGTCTCTAAAAAAGTCCTGAAAAAAGTCACCAAAAGATAAAGTGTTGCTTTAATTTACCTGTTCAAAGGGTTAAACTAGTTTCTTGCTACATCTGACTCCTCAGGATCCACCTTGATGCTTCACATTCAAAACTCTGCAAATAAAATTCTAACATTGTAATTCATTACTCATAAATAGTTTTGTTTTCAGTCAAAAATAATCAGGAGTGGTGATGTAGAGTTTCTTAACTCTTCATACAGTGCTTAAGGAAGTTCTGCTGCGTATTCAAACAGACTAAATGAGAACAAATGTTTGGTTAGAATGAACATCTTTTACAGTGGTGAGCAGGAAGGCTTGGCCTGTGCTAAAGAAGTGAAAGTAAAAGTAAAAACTGCTGAACAGCACTGACACTCAGTCAGGCACACAGCAAGACACAGACTTTCCTCTAAACATTAATCTACATTTCAGATTAGAAGCGACCATGCTGCACAGTTTGAATCCCAGTCAGCAGCAGACTGGAGGTTTCTCCTTTGAAAACAGCCGCAGGTAAAAAGAAACTCTGAGTTGGACAATAACAAAAGGTCTCGGACGCTAATGGCAGAGCAGTGAATCAGCACAAACAACATCATGTCTGTTTTTCTTTCTGTTCTTGTTGATTGTTTCCAGAAATGCAGTTTTGGAGTCCAGTTTGTCAGAAGTGGGATACAAAGCTCCCAAAGCCAGAAAAACAGGAACCACCATCGCTGGGATGGTTTTCAAGGTAAGACACACAGACACAAGTCAGTATCGGAAAGAACACCCCGATCGTTCATTACATTAATTTAACTCATTAATCGTTCAATTAGATGCAGTGTACAGAATATCATGTAATTTGTATGGATGGGTTTAAAAGTCTGTAATAATAAATAATCAAAAAGCTTCTCAACTTCCTGGTTTGGAACACGTGACTGTAACGAGCCAGTGGTCAGTGTTAGTAAAAAAACTTTTATGTTTGCCTGGTGAGATGAGGATCTCTTCTTCTTGGTTTCAGGATGGAGTGGTTCTAGGAGCGGATACCAGAGCCACAGATGATATGGTGGTGGCTGACAAAAACTGCATGAAGATTCACTATATTGCTCCAAAGATCTAGTGAGTACACTTATTCTGTTTTATCAATTTGGTTTTCAGGTTTATAGCAAGACAGGTGTGTAAAAAATAAGAAACTGTCCAGATTCGGGCCAGATTTAGGCTCTGGACAGGGACATGGACATAAAGCCATACAAGGGAACAGTACATAGTAACAAGGCTTCATAATACAGCCTGGTTCCCTGGTACCTTGAAAGTACCCACATATGCACCCTGTTGATACCCTTATAAGTAGCATGTAATTATCCTAGTATTACTCTGTAAGTGGCCTGTAAATACACTGTAAATATTTTGTAATTACCTTTTAAGTTCCCCTTTAGATATTATATATGTAACATGTAAGTACTGTCATAAGTATCATGTAAATACCCTATAAGTATCTTCATAGGTCCCCTGCAAGTACCCCTCATTAGTACCATGTACATAACCTACAGTATATGTAGCCCATTAGTACTTTAAATCTACCAGTAAGTCCCTGGTACGTACCCCATAAGTACCCTGTAATTACCCTGTAAGTACTTTTTATGTACCCAAATAAGTACCCCGTAATTACATTATAAGTACTCCCATAGGAACCTTGCATGTATCCTCTAATTATTGTGTAAGTCCCCCGAATGTAACCACATAAGTACCCTGTAATTACCCTATATTTACCCTTGTAGGTACCCTGTAAATGTCCTGTTTATCACTTTTTTACATTCACTTGTGAGACCATGTTGGGTCTCCATCCCAAAAGCTTTCAAACGAAAAAGAGAGTATGATGAAATTAGCTTTTCAGTTTCATCACAGAATGCTGAATATCTTTATGCTGGAATTACTGTTATCGTTTGCTTTGTGAATATAATGCAAGTTTCTGAAATGTGGTCAAGATATTTTACTGGGACAATGTATACTTGGGCAAGTGCCCCAGAAAAATGAGACTGGCAGCAGCGATGGCTCTGGACCTTTTTACCAAATGTAAAGTGGAGTCCCAAAGCAGAGCCTGGAGTCCTGGTGATGAATACAGATTTACTTTGACGTTGTTTATGAATCTATTTAAGGTGTTAAAAATGATGTCTTGTTTGTCCTGTAGCTGCTGTGGAGCTGGCGTGGCTGCAGACGCAGAGATGGCCACACAGATGATGGCGTCCAACGTGGAGCTCCACATGCTCAATACCGGTCGACCCCCCCTTGTTGCTATGGTTACCAGACAGCTGAAACAAATGCTGTTCAGGTAGGGCGAACAAGTGATTTTCTCAGTCTAAATCTAACCTACCACATCACATCATTTTGAGGACTCCGCCCTCACAGTGAAGCATAGTGGTGGCAGCATCATGCTGTGGGGATGTGTCTCATTGGCAGAAACTGGGAAATGGGTCAAAGGGAAAGGATCCTTCCCCTTTGACCCATTTTGACCCATTTCTTTCAAAAGATGGACGGAGCAAAATATAGCAAAATTCTTAAGGGAAATTATTTTGAGTCTTCCCAAGATCTTTTAAAGACTGGCACGGAGGTTCACCTTCCAGCAGGACCCTAAACACCATTCCAGGACCAGGTAAAGGTCCTGGAATGGTCCAGTCAAAACCCAGACCTCAGTCCAACTGAGAATCTCTTTGATATAAAGATTGTTGGACACAAGCAGCACCCATCCAATCTGAAGAAGCTGGAGCAGTTTGGTCCTGAAGAATGGACAAAAACTTTAGCTGGACCAAGCTTGTAGAGATGAACCTAAAGAAACTTGCTGCTGTAATTGCTGTGAAAAGGTGGCTTTCCCAATGTATAAACTTTGCGGGGTTGAACACATATGCACACACCACTCTTTAGTTTCATCTATATCTTTTGGAATCATTTAAAACAAGTTGTTTTTTTCTCACATTTAGCTTCATTGATCTAGAGTCCATTACTTATGATCAAACTAAAGATTATTTTGAATTCCAATCTGAAAGGCAACAAAATAGACATAAAAAATAAGGATAGTGAATACTTTTGCACCCCATTGTAGCTTTAGTTTATTTTGACATTGTGACAATCCAGAGAAAAAAAAGAATAAAGGTATAATTTATGGTTTTGTAGATGCTTGCATGTGCATTTCTTTTCAAGGAGATCCATGACATAAGCTGGAAAGGTTAGGTGTGTTGAGATCATTTAACCATTTTGTTCACTTTTTTTTTTCCATAAACACTTAAGCTGAACACCACTGTTTGCCTGTTTTTTTTTTCAGGTACCAGGGTCACATGGGTTCATCTGTGATAGTAGGAGGAGTCGATGTGACCGGAGCTCACCTGTACAGTGTCTATCCACATGGCTCCTACGATAAACTGCCTTTCCTCACCATGGGTATGTGTGTAACATCCTTTATGCAAGTCCACAGCATGTCGTGACAGTGACTTTGAAGCCTAGAAAATTAGGTTTTAATTTTTCAGTAATTTTGGCGTTGAAAAAGCAAAAGAGAACATGAAATGGGACAAATCAAACTTGTTGATAAAATTGCAGCCAAGAAATGAAATCAGATATTAGACTTGAGTTAACGTGCATCAGAGTAACAGCGAGTCTGCTTTAATGTATGTTGTCTTTTTTTTTGTATTTTCTTCTTGTTTCAAAGTTAAATGTTAGTAGCTGTATGATCGGGGTTTTGTTGATGGCTTTTTAGCCGTTTTAATGGATTGTGATAAAGAGTTTTACTAAGAAAAAATAATTTAAAAGCTGATGGTAGAGAATAAGACATAAGACATGAATGCTAATGCCATTTTTCTTTGTTCGTTAAAGTATGTTTGTTCTAAACTGGGAGAAGGTATTTGATATTTCTATAGAAATGATTTGACATATTACATCTAAAACCAAGGTTAATTTATATATTTCTTTCAATAAATATTGATCAAGATTGGCCCTTGGCTAGGACCGAGTTTTTAATTTGTGCTCGTGAGTTTGACACTCCTGCTCTAAAGTGAAGGACTGAAGGTTTAACCTCCTAGGACCTGTCGTCCACATATGTGGACATCACATTTTGCTTAGCATTCAGTGATTCACATCAGGTCCCAATCAGCCCAAATAGCAAAGAGAAACTAAAAATGCATGCCATGCAAGAGTTCAGGTCTTAGGAGGTTAAGTAAAGCATACAATAACTATATATATAACTGTGTATTAGAGGGAGAGAAACTTTATGTCTTTGGTGAAAAATGCTCACATTTGATCAGTACATGTAGTTTAACAGCACAGGACATTTATATCTGAAATACATTACATTGTAATTTCTGGACATGTTCATTAAAGTGTTATCAAAATGTCATCTGTCCTGTTTGTGAATTCTCAGCTGATTTAAAGGCTTAGCATTCCTAGAAGGAATGCATATCACCCGCCGCCTTTCATGCCAGAGTTTTAGACCTTTTAGATCATTTTATGTTGACAAATTAGAGCGTTGTAGCCATTTTGACCAAACCTTGAAAATAAGGTTATGTGCAAACCCATGCAACCCATGCAAGATGATTATCCTCAGCTACAACTACACTGGATTTTAGCCAAATATATGTAAAATTTATCAGTTATAGCCATTTTTGTTGTTTTCTAAGGTCAGTGGGCTGTGGCAGCCATCTTGAATTGGGTTGATTCCAAAAAGTAATCACTTATAGAGGTACATCCAATGATTATTTCCTGAAAGTTTCATTATAAACTGTTCCATGTTTCATGAGATATTTTGCTAACAGACAGACAGAATTGACATCAAATAGTTACAGGCATAATTTTAAGCAAATGTCTTGTACAATCTCTTAGTACTCAGAATATGTGTTGGGGACCAGTCTCAACCACACCAAATCTTAGCACAATATGTTTTTAAATTAACTGAGTTATAGCCATTTAAAAAAAATAAAATCAATTGGCTGCGGCGGCCATCTTTACTTGTGTTGACACCAAAAGTTAATCCATTGTAGATACATATAGTGATTACTTTCTGAAAGTTACATTAAAATGTGTCCAGTAGTTGATGAGATACTTTGGTAACAGACAGATACATGAACACACACACAAAAACATTATCGTCCGCCTTCACCGTTTGGCAGTGGTTGATACTGAATCAAGAGCATCAGCTTGTGACATCAACCAAATCATAGAAAGTCAAATGAGTGCAAAAATGATAAAATAATAATAAAGTAAAATTTCTGTTTTAGGTTCTGGAGCAGCTGCTGCTGTCTCAGTGTTTGAGGACAGATTCAAACCAAACATGGAGGTAAGAATGACCCTCTGCTTTCCTCTCATGACAGATGCATTATGGCTAATACATGTAGCAAAGAGTTCAGAACGGGTCAGTGATAGATCGGATTGAGAACTGGGATAAAGTAGCAGGAGTACTTTCCTTCTTTGGGTTGCTACAGCCTGAGCATGTTATATGACTAACAGTTCAGGTCCTCCGTATCTGTCACTGGCCAGATCAGTGGCTGACCCACTGGAGATTTAGCTTTTAAATACAAGTATATAAGCTCAACGGATAATCATTTCTCTTTTGTCCTTTTTACATTTTTTTTTGTGTTGCAGATCTGAATGCAACATGACCACTAAATGACGTGTTTCTGTTAGTCTATAACCAGTACTAGTACTCAAGCCTGGACTTTCCTCTCTTTTAATCATGTCTGGATAAAACTAAGAAAGAAAAATGACTAATAGTCTTCTCTTCTCTACCTTTAAGCTGGAGGATGCAAAGCAGCTTGTCAGAGACGCCATCGCTGCAGGGATATTCTGTGACCTGGGTTCAGGCAGTAATGTGGACCTGTGCATCATCACCGAGGCTGGAGTTCAATTTTTGCGAGGTTATGACAAGCCCACACAGAAGGGGAAAAGGTGAGCCTGATTAGAACTGTTTACAACTTACAATCAATGTGGGATCAGTCTTGATTAACTACTAAAATTGATCAGATGAATTACTAGTTGTAAAAAAAATTCTGTGTTCATTGTTATACTTTAGATAGTGTTTATAAAAAGAATACAGTCATGGGAAAAAAGAAGGTGTACCCTCTTTTGATTTTAGGGTTTTATCAGGACATAATAAAAATGATTTACCAGGTTCTAAAATTATTCAAATATAACTCAAATGTATAAAAATTCACAACAGATTCCACTCTATTAAAGAAAATTGGAACCAAAATGGAAAAGGTTTGCGTTGAGGTTTGCAGACATTTGTTTCTTCTCAGCTCTCTTAAGGTCCCATCACAACATTTCAGATAGGTTGAGGTTCTAGACTTTGACTGGACCGCTGCATCACCTTCATTCTTTTCTTTTTCAGCCGTTCTGTTGTAGATCAGCTGCTGTGTTTGGGATCATTGTTCTGTTGCATCACGACCCAGTTTGGTCCAAACTGCAGCTGTCAGAAAGATGGCCTCGCATTTGACTCTAGACTTTGGTCTTCAGAGGAGTTCATGATTGACTCAATTTCTGCAAGGTGCTCAGGCCATGTGGCTGCGAAACGAGCCCAAACCATCACTCCTCCACCACTGTGCTTAACAGTTGCTGTGAGGTGTTTGCATTGATATGCTGTATTTGGGTTTCACCAAATGTGGAGGTGTGCATTCTGGTCAGTCATCTCTAGTCGTGTGTGGTCCTATGTTTCAATCAGTTACAAATTTGCAAATCTAAGTAGTGCTGCCATGTTCCTTTTAGAGAGAAGAGTCGTTCTCCTGGCCGTACTTGCTCTGCCTTTTTCTGATTGTGCTGCCATGAACTTGTTGCTGGGATGTCCAGTCTTATGTAGATTTGTAACTGTCTTAAATGTTTTCCACTTGTGAATAATATTTTTCTGAACTTCAAATTGTTTGGAAATACCCTTATCTTCTTTGCAGATCAATGGAGGGTAACAGTTGCTTCTCTAAGGTCATTGCTGATGTCTTTCCTTCTTGGCGTTGTGTTAACACACACCTGTACACTCCAGAGCGGCAAACTAAACTCCTGCTTTTATAAAGGAGCACACACTGATGATGATCAGTTAATCAAGTGAACTGGCTGGTTCTTTCTCTATTAAACTATATAAAAACAGCAAGAGTAGACTTCGTTTTTCTCACACAACTTTTCCATTTTGGCTTTTTTTTTGTGTGTTCAGTAAATAATGATGGTGGAATCTGTTTCTGTTCACTTCGGAGTAGATGTGAATAATTTTAGAACCTGGTAAAGACCTGATTATCTTTTCTTATGTCCCAGTAAAACCCTAGAATTGAAAGAAGGTGCCCTTTTTGTTCATAGCTGTAAGTACATAATATAACTCTTAAAAAATGTTGTAGAACAGCATGAATGGAGCATACAAAACAAACCATGTAATCTGTAAAGTCTAGTAAGATGTGTAAGAGCAATTTTGAATTTATATATGCTTTTCTTTTCTATCTTTCTTTTAGAGAGGGACAGTACAGGTATAAGCCTGGAACCACAGCCGTCCTGACCAAAACTGAGACCCCACTCTCTGTGGATGTCGTCAATGAATCTGTACAAATGATGGACACTGAATAAAATAAAAAAAAAGAACTTTCTATAGTTGTGTATTCATCATTCTGAAATAAATCAAAAATTAAGTTGGTAAAACACTGAGCAACGAATTATTTTTGTCAAACAATAAGTCCCCATGTTTAGTAAGCACAACTGCAGGGCTGGGATGTAAATGCACTGCACCTTGTAGTTTGTATTTCTTTTTCTAAGAACTGCGGCAACATCGAGAAACCTCTTTGTCACACAACTGTTTGCTTTAGGTTCAAAATATTAAAGAAATTCTAAAAAAACAATTGCTTGTTGTAATTACTGGCATTACCCTTCCCCTCCACTGGACTAACTTCCAATACTCACAAGCAGAAGCTGCTTTCACAGCTGGAGATGCTCCAGCAGGGGGAGCCAGAACAAGTCAAGAGATGATAACATCAGAGAAAGACTGTCATGCAGATGTTTCCCAGGAAACTGAATGCAAGGGAAACCGAAATTGAAGATCAGAATTTAGCTGAATAACTACAACCTTTGTCAAAGTTAAATGATAAAGTACCATTTAAAATTATGCAGTACTACATGCTATAAATACTATGAGCATCATAGTATAAAGCACAGCATCAGTGACCCCTGACAGGCCTATCTACATGATTAAGACCACAACATGGAGCAGTATTACTCATGGAAAAGGAGACTAGAAGCTCAAGTTGGCAAGGAAACTAATTTGTCAGCCACCAGAACGACAACTTTCTGTCGTTCTGTTGAAAGAACAACAGAAAGCTGTAATGAAAGAACAGAAGAAGAACCCTGTAGAAGTAGGTTCTCAGATTACACCTATGCCCAGAACAAGGATTCAAGAGCTGACCACAGCAGTTGTGCAAAACAAAAACCAGTATCCATCACAAAGGTAGACACTCAAGACAAAGTTACAACAAAAATCTCCTGTCTGGCATCATATCAACTATGATGTGTAGGCTCATGAGTCAATACAAGAGAGGCAGGAACGCCAGAGGAGCCAACAACTTGCTTCTTACTGTCATTTGTGACCGTAACTGACGTACAAACACGTGCACTGATTGGATTGACTAGAAAGCCAACGACTCAGTGCCACACACGTGGATCCTGGAGTGTTTGTGTCCCTGCAACCTCAACAGGACACGAAGAACCTTCATCACGAACTCAACAAGAACCTGTTTGCTCAAGTTACCATCAAGTGCTGCCTATATCAATGTGATGCCCTGCTCCTGCAATTGTTTAACAAGGGCCTGTGCCTTCTCTGACAGATCATCACAAAGAGTGGCTACAGATACTTGTTTTAAAGTGGAGCACTCAACAGCCACCTTGTCTACATGAATAATAACAGCTGTGTGCCAAAAATGAGCGAGACATCAATTCACTGATCCACCTCATCAGTATCAATAACTCTGGACTGTGACTTTGTCTGGATAAATGTGGCTAAATGTATTCAAGAGAGGTCAGTTGATCACAGCTGAAGGGGTTGAGCGATCAAAAAGTAACACTGCAGACAGTTAGACCAACTACAAAAACCTTATAATCTTATAGGTAAATGGCAACCATGAACAGGCCCACAACAAAGTACCTACAAAGGCAGGTCTAGAAGTGCCAGATAATTGGTAAGAACAAAGTCATCAGCACACTGATATAGCCTGGCCATAGGAGGCGATAGAAGCCAGTTCAAGACGAGGAAGCTCCTCACAGTGACAGATGGTTTCACCCAAAGTTCAGCACCCCAGTCAAAGGAGAGAGTCTGAGGACCAGTGAGCATCAAGACCTCTATACAAGATGAAACAACAAAGATACATGAGGAAGAGAGCCCCCAGTGGTGTACAGCTACGTCTCAGACAACACAAACTCAATGAGGAACAGTAGTGAAAGGACAAGTCTTTGCTCATCATAATTTGAGGAAGTGGTTGATATTGAGTAACAGCAGAAGGTACAGAAGGATGGACTGAAGTACAGTACAAAGGTACTTACCATAGCGGCAGAGACTGTGGTCTACCGCAGCAGACAGAACACCAGGTGGGGGCTGCGCAAAGAGCCCACGAGACAGTCCAACTCAAAATAACAAGGTGCAAAAAGACCGAATGTAATGAAATATTATAACCAAGCTGCTGGAATGGTATAGTGGTCATCAACAGCTGGCCATATATGGCTGGTGGAAGCATCCAATCCTGCAGGAAAATATTAGATATTATAAATAAATTATGCACAGGTGTCAGGTTTAACTCAAAAACTCGTTTGTTATTTCTATTTATTTTACATTCTTTTATTTCACATTTGTCACACAAATATGTGTGATTCAAATGCAAAACAACATAATAAAGACTTCTATCCGTACGGGAATTATGAAAGAATTGCTTAACACTTTAGAAAAAACAAAAAAGCCTAGCAAAGCTGTTTGTGTGTGAAAATAGAAATTGAAATATAACATACGGGTCACAACACAAACAGCTATCTTCTATTTATTATTATCCCTTCCTTGTACAAAACTGTACGTCTTTACTTACATTGTATGTATGTATGTATTTGTTTTTAATTTTTTTTTTACAGTTGAGCAGTCTCAGTTCTTGCCAGCTTCGTTTGCATATGTATGAAAAGCTACGGTTAAAATTTGTATGCTTTCCTGTAACTGGAGGAGGCTGAGACATACTGGAAAACCACAGTGAAGGACATAAACGCCGCACGTAAAATAATACAGAGCTTTGATTTGTTGGAGGCTTTTGACTGACAGTTTATTTGTCCAATCACCTAGCGGTATTTGTCCTCTGCGCATTTATGCAGACCCCTAAAGCTCTAGACAGGAAGGCGGACACCGGGGCGAAAATAACTTAGCCCCATCCATACGATGTGTAATCGTATAAAAACCCGCCGCTCAGCAACATTATTGCGACACAAGTTTTTCTTTACGGGAACTGGGTGGTTCTAAGTAATAACTTAAATGAGTCAGACGGTATTAAAGTTTACTCTTCTTTTTTTAAAATCACTGTTCAACCTTCTTTTTTTCCTCGAATAAAGATGCTTCGTGTTTAGCAGCTTAGGTAAGTAGTGACCTTTTTGCCTTGAATGTAGAAACAAGTTGGTCGACGGTAGTGGCGTATAGCTAGCTCGCTATGCTAACATATGCTAGTTACCGTGAGACTTGTGTTGTTGGTATGCCTTATGAAAGTTCTCCTTTCTCTGTTCTCATGCAGTGGTCGCCATGGTGTGTGAGAGGGCCCTTCAGCTGTTTGGGTTGGCCTGTGTCGCCTCTGTGCTCCAAGCTGGATACGGTGAGTATCTTTTCTGCTGAAGTCGTGATGTTTCGGTGAACAAGCTGCTGTATGTAGTAGTACTGCTGTACAGGCTTTTCGCTGTATTTTCAACATTCACATCTAACATTTAAAGGTTGATGCTCATAGTTGCTGCCGTCCTTTTACATCAGTACTGTAGGTTAGATACGCTAACACAATTTTCAATAAAGGTTTATGGTAAAACAAATGCTTCCATGCTTGTATCTCTGGGTACGCGATAATCTACCTGCGATCAGCGATCAACTCCCCTAAAAACCGCTGCAGATTTTGCACAAGATCAGTAAAAAGCTCGTTTAGTCACTTAATAAGTTGTTCTTTATGACCTTTTCTACATTCAATGTAACTTTCAGGTGATTTTTATAGGCGAGCAGAGTTTTCTGGGACGAAAAATCTACAGTAGATGGCTTTCCTAATAAAACAAAACAAAAAGAACCCATAGCTCTTATAACTCTTGTAGTTTCTGTCCTGTCAGGATGATCTTGGTGTCAAATTAAAGGTATTTTTGAGCTCTTTCCAACGGTGCCAAATTTATCCAGTTTGCTCAAACTGTTTTGTCACATTTTGTTAAATAGGACAGTTAGTGATTTAAATAATGCCCTAAATTTCCATTGAACGATGGGAAAAGTTCCCACGAAAATCAGTACAATTTCTTCATAATTTTAGAGACTTGCCATGAAACTTTCAGCACATGTTCTCTGATGAAGTTCGTTTTTTAGTGGTTTGAATATATTAATCAGTGCTTTTCATTAAATAACTTTTATTAAACCTTTATTTATCCCTAAGATTGAGTTTGTTACTGCAGAAAATTATGATGTTGTTACCATTACTATTTCTACATTTTGCTGGTTTAACAAAAGAAGTATTATGTGCTGATAAATCAAATTGGTTGATTTTTGGAATATAGGTGGTTGAAAACATGAACTAAAAGTCCCTTAAAGTTTTTGTACCTTGAAGAAAGCTAAGATAGTGTTTTTTTTTTCTATTTATGATCAACACAGATTCCCATTATTCCAATCCACTAGCCAAGACAAATTCATTTCTTTTAGGGGTGTCCCTGCCAGGTAGGAAAATGACAAATTCGTTGGAACCGGTATTATAGCTCAGTTATCACTGAGAGTAACATCCCTTATGGGTATATTAGTACTGGTCAGCTAGGTTGAAGCCAGAGAAGTAAGCAGCGTAGACATCTAGAAATGGAAACTTATTATTGTGTTGTAACTGGCTGTCAGCGCACTCTAAAAATGAAGAATCATGGAATACGTTTTTGAACAAATGAGAGCAACAAACTAATGCTCTAACCCAGTGGGTATCAAACTTTTTATAACAAGTACTTCCAAAGAAAATGCTTAACTATACCACCATAATGACAGACAAAAAAACAGTGGTTCAAGCTTGTACACACACACACATACACACATACACAGATCACACTTACTAAAACCCACTCCTTCTGAAGCTGACATCAAATCTGGAGGTAATTTGTAGGAATGTATAGTCTTCCACGTAAAGTTATAAAACTGCTTGTTGCTCCTTTCTTCCCTCACATTGACTCATATGACATTACTTATATGAACGCTTGTTAGCTTTAAACAGATGTTAAACGCTAAGATTCGTAGTAAGATGTAAATCCCTAATTTACCATTGCACTCTGTACTCTCGGGTTAAGTGGCCATCACTGTCTATTTGCTATGCAGTTTGTTTAATTATCTGTTTCCAACTACTTTGTTAACCCTCCTGAAGCCCTCAAAAGAAAGAGAAAGGAGAAGCCCTTGTAACCTTGGGTCCATTTGACTTGAAGGCCACGGGAGGGTTAAATGTTTAAACATGTCTCTCTTGAGACTGAGACACCATGTCCCAATGACATTACTTGTATAAATAAATTGGTTAAACAACTTATTTTTTCTTTCGACTGTTCCCTTTTCAAGGGTTGCCACATCGAGTCATCCTCCTCCATCTAACTCTGTCCTCTGCGTCCTCTGTCCTCACTCCAGCTACCTCCATGTCCTCTTTAACTGCATCCATTAATCTCTTTAAACTAATAAAATAAATGCTTGGAGCCAAGATAATAATCTTTGACATTTCCAGACTATTCTAAACATGATTAGTAAGATAAGATGGTTAGTATCAGAGTCCCTTAACCACACAACAACCATAAGTTATAGCTGTTTTGAGTCAATGTGAGGATGCTCGCTTAATACTTTGAATGCTTATTCTTTAAACAAAAGGTTTTTAAACTCTGATTTTTGTGTTTTTCCAGCTGAGGTATGGCTTTTTATCTAAAGAAAAGTCCTACACACTCAGCTGTCCCTATCATTAATATTGGGCTTTAATTGTGTGAGACGGGATGTAAAGGATGCGGTTTAGTAAAGTCGTTTCCTCTCTGTCAGTCAGCATCTGGACATTTAGCTTGTTCAACATTTTTCAACTCTCTGTTTGATCTAAATCAGTTCTCACTGAAGAGAGAACTGAAGGAATTTCCTTGTTTAAAAAAAAAACCCAACTTGCTCCGGCTTGTAAATCAGTTCTGAGTCACTGAAAGAAAAAAAAAAAAAAGGAACTGCAGTTCTTGAATTTTGAAAAGGAACCCTGTTAGCTGTTAACAAACAAAATGCTGTCAATTCAGCAATTCTGCTGACATATTGCTTTATTGTTACTTTGTGGTGCTGTGAGCCTGCAGTGATTTTTTTTTTTCCTTGTAAAAATAGTTCTCATTGCGGTCACCATGTAAGTTCTTTGCATTGGTTCTCGTTTATTTCTGTGTTTATAGCTTGACTGCTCTGTTTAGCCCAGTTTGTTCCTCCATGTTTATGTCACATGACTGACAGCTGAGCGGCATAAATATGTAAGAAAGAAGGGAAGAAAAGTGAGTTTTATGACTGAATCGTTTGCTAATATCGTACCCACTTAATGAATCGGTAGTATTTTGCGTGACTGTTATTGTAACTGGGTCTGTTGGAAAGCGAGTAAATGAGCACCTGAACTGAAAGCCAGGAAATACACATGCAGACAGATCAGCATTTATTAGATCTGAGATCATGTGTAGGTGAGAATCGAGGTTGTGATTTCCGATTAGATTTTTGCCTTCGTTCAGACTCTCAAGAAGGTGAGCGCAAGTCTCCCCAACCATAACGGATGGGGTCTGTTCTCCCACCTGGAGACTGTGCTAAACTTTTTCTTTTTTTCTGTCTAATCAGTATGGATGATAACCTTCATCTTCTTTTTACTGCTTTAGCTCTTTGTATGCTCACTAAGGAAACTGCAGACAGTAATGACAATTTTAAGTGGTTGTAACAAGTTGCATCTTTTTTTTTCTTTTTTCTAAAAAAATTGCTTTATTCACATTCCAAGCTTGACAGTTAGCACATCAAGGTACAAACACTCTTCACTGGCACAGCCAAAACAACAAAACAATTCAACAGGAACATTAATGAACATTTTGGCAAGCTGATATCTTAATAAATCTTTTCTCTACTATTTAGAGGAGTTAAAACAAAAACAAAGGGAAGATATTCCTCATACAACATATGTCTAGATACTTACAGGTTTGTTAACTCAACACGAAAGTTAACACGCTATAATGTCAGTCCCAAATATGTTATTAATGGGTTCCATCTTTTCTTAGATAAATCAATAGTTAGATTTAGCGTTGCTGTTATTTTCTCCATAGTACAAATCCTCACAGTTCTTTTTCCATTGACTTACAGTTGGAGGTAGAGGTTTATACCAAGATAGGGTGATTATTTTTTAGCCACCAGTATAAGGGTCCCAAGCAGATAGTTTTTCTTTGCTTAACAGATCCCTTGGGAGCACCCTAAGGACAAAGACAAGGGGGTTCCATTCAATATAAATGTGTAAAATAATTGAAATTTCTTCCCTAATTCCTTCCCAAAATGTTTTAATTTTTGGGCAATCCCAAAAGATGTGTGTATCATCTCCAACTTATCCACAATGTCTCCAGCACAAGTTTGTTTTAGCTTGATCAAATTTAGAAATAATACACAGTGTTCTGAAATATCTATTATTTACTTTCCCAAAAAAATTCTTTCCACTTTGGACTGTTAGTCAGTTAGTCCATTTTCACACACTAGCTCCCACTCTCGATCATCAATCGTAACATTCATTTCTAGTTCCCACCGCTCCTTTATGGGAAGCTATTGGAACAAATTCAAAGCTCCTGGGATAATTTGCTTTGTGCAGTTGAGAGACATTCATAGTGATATTGATTCCTAAATATCTAAACCAGTTAGGTGACCAATTCAATTGAACTATTTCAGATAGTTCTGAAGGCCAGCTCCCCTTTATCATCATGGCTTCAGATTTTGATTCATTTACTTGGTATTCTGAGACAAGGCTAAAGTCCTGCAAACATTTTAAAACGTTTGGTATAGAGACTAAAGGGTCTCTAATATACAATATTACGTCATCAGCGTACAATGATAACTTGTGGGTCCTAATTTTATCTGATATACCCTAAAATTGTCGGGTCCATCCTGATTAACTCTGCTAAAGGTTCTATACTAATAGCAAACAAAATCGGTGATGAGCAGCATCCATGGCGCGTTAGTCTTTTTAAGGGAAACACGTTGCATGTTAACAACACAGTGGCTGTAGCCCTCTGCATAATGATCTTTCTTTCCTTTTCTTCTTTTAAATCAGAGAATAACAACCATTTGGTGACAGCGCCACAGGATCCAGTGCTTGAGATTGGAACTAACTTCACGGCTACATGCGTGATCATAAACACCACTGAAGTCACTGCAGATGATCTCTACTGGAATCTGCCACCTACTGTTGTTCCCAAAGAACTCTATACAAAGATCAACTCATCAGCCCTTAATGTCACTGTCCCCATCACAAGTGAAACCCCTAAGTGGTTGTTTTGTCTCAGCAAGAAGTCATCTTACTATGTCACCATGAACCGTGGCAGATTCATTCACGGGATCTTGCTCAAAAAAGGCTGTAGGTTTTGTTCCTTTAAGTTTTTATTTTTTTTTATTTTGTAAACTTTGATTTCATTGTCATAATTTTTGTTTATGATTACAAGTAAATTTGAAGTAAGAGGTTTGCCAGATGTTTGTGTGACCTAATGCAGCCAAGCCTTTAAAAAAAAAAAAAAAAAAAAAATTAGCTGTAGGGGTGTAACGTACACCTGAGTCACGCTTTTCTGCCTGCCTGGGTATGAAGGTCACGGTTTTAAAAATGTAGTAATAATAGTAATAACTGTCTCAGAAGGAGAGATGGGGGGGAACAAATCCCCCTTTCCAGTGGAGAAGGTCTATGGCAGCAGGTCAAAAATCAAAGTGTATTTTCTAATTTATCTAGTTTGGACTAAAAACTGTGTCCTACAGACCATGTGTCAAATGAAAAGTTTGATAAACTCAGAAAATTAAAGGTAAGTTTTTGTTGGGAAATTAGTCTTAAAATTTCTCACACCTTCTGCTTCCAAACCCATTTTTGTGCTAGATGTCACAGCAGAATAGGAATAAGGAAAGCTATTTACTGTAGATTATTACTCTACAGCCTTTTCCAAATTTAGCTGGTTCCATGGGCGGAGCACAGGATAGATGGGTTTCTTTTTACTCCTTTTCTGGAGTAAAGAAAACATATCTCCTTTTCTAATTTAAAGTGTGTGCATGCTTGTCAGGATGATGGAGGAGTTTGATTGGCTCAGACGAAAGTATTTGTCGTTTGGTGTGTATTCGTCTGAGAGGGGGCGCACTAGCTTGGTGGTCAGTGCCGTGGTCTTGTAATCCTGAGGCTGCATGTTCGAGACCAAGTTGCATCATGAGGGGCATCCGGTGTAAAAACAATTGCCAAATCTTTCGTGTGAAGTTTGCTCATTGTGACAACCCCTGAAGCCAAAAGAAAAAAACAACACGAACAACTATGTATTTGAGACGTCTGCACTGTGTTGGTTCGATACAAATACATGTACTGTTACATCCCTAATAAGATGTATTTTTGTGTGTCTCAATGTCAGATCGTCCAGAGAGACCCAAGAATCTGTCCTGTGAAGCTCTACAGCAAGGCAATTCCATTTCTCCAACAATCAGTTGCAAATGGGAAGCAGTTGGACTTCAAACCGAAGATGTCCCAAGAAATTATACAGTATTCGTTACATATTTGTAAGTACACTGTGAATCTAAGATATGATGAGATCTATAGCAAAGCTTTGAGCCCAGCTCCTTGAATGAATGCATATCGCCCATCGCCTTTTAATGCAGATATTTTAGACCAAGATCATATTATGTTGAGAAATGACAGTTTTCGCCATTTTGCTTAAACATTGAAAATGACAGGACTCGTGCAGTAATTCGATATCTTGCGCGATGTCACATGACCTGTGCTTTGAGTATGTGCTGTGAATGACTATCAACTACTACCACACTAAATTTTATCTCAGTATCTGCAAAGTTCACTGGGTTATAGCTATTTGTGTGTAGGCTAAGGGTTAGGGTTAGCTGTGGCAGCCATCTTTAATTGGGTTGAGTCCAAAAGTTGTAGATGTACATCCATTGATAACTTTCTGAAAGTTCCATGAAATCCATGCAAGAACACACACACGTACACACACTTGACACATGCAAAAGCATTATCATGCCGCCTTCACCTTCACAAATTATCATTGAGTCATTATTTTGTGACAAAGTTTAAGTTGTAACCAAACATGTAGTGCTGTGTTACCTATTCAATGTGTTCTTCTAAATTACATAAAAATTTCTCATCTGCAGTGAAAAAAAATTTAATGCATCAACACGTAACAACATCGTCCAAGTGAGTCTGGGAAGTTTCCCCAGTTTTTTTCCTCTGGAGATCTGGGTAGCGTCTTCTAGTCTGCTGGGAACAGTAGAGTCTGAACATCTGATAAAAGAAGCCAACTGCTTTGGTAAGTCAAAGTTTTGAGCTCTAGAAAAAGGATTGTCATTGTGCAGATGACTTTATGTTTGAGCTGATCTGACTCCAGACAACAAAAATGCTGTTCTTGACTGTTTGATTTGTTGCTGCAGTAAAAACCAACCCTCCACTGGATGTGCGAGTCATTTCAGAGATTGGTTTTTCTACATCACTGCTTGTGAACTGGACTGATCCCATTGACAAAGTTTATATAAAACTGAAATATCTAATCCGATTTTGCCCAGTTGGATCTCAGATCTGGAGCGATGTAAGTATGTTTAAAGTCTGTTCAAAAAGAAAATCCACAATTAGTCTTATTATGCTAATTAAAAAGTACTATCACAAGAGATACCAGTTTAATATAAAACAGAAAAACATTACCAGTTTTATTTAGAAACGTTTGAGACAATATTGGATTACATTTGACTCAAAACATTTCTTTTCAGTTGAAATACACTGATTTCTCAATGATTCATAATGTCTCATCAAAAGATAGACCCATAAGCCTTTAGTGATACATAGTTTGTTTTTTAATTTTACTAACCATATACCAGAAAAATAAAAATGTAATTTTTCATTTTAAACAAAGACAATCAATACTGGTACTATATGTGCATATGGAATACAGTGATTTGAAATGATTGCTTTGTTTTTTATTTTGTTTGTTCACTATCATTCTAATCACTAAGATGTATATTTGACAGATTAACTTGCTTTTCTACCGCTTTTAAATTGCAGTTATATCCACTGCTTAACAAACTCTAAAATGTCATTTAAGCTCAATATTCAGCTTGTTTCTTTTATACCTCTTTTTTTGTGTGTGTGGTTTTGTGTGGCAGGATCACAGAGCTGTGATTTGTCTTTTACAGGTACCTCCTGAAGATACGAAAAACCCTACAAAACCTTTCAGACTGCAGAAGCTTCAACCAGACACAGTTTATGTCATTCAGGTAGCCGCCAAACATGTTGAGACCAACTGTGGCTACTGGAGCAACTGGAGCTCGAATAAAACCGCAAGAACTCCAGAGGATCGTGAGTATTGTGGTTGCCAGTTCAGATTAATAACTCAAAGTGAATCGTAGATAATTTGTGCTCAAAAGGAATGTTATGCGAAGTTCTTGTGACATTTCTGGCATACATCTGAAAGCACTGATATTGAATTAAACTGGCAGCATTTACCATTAAATATCTACTTGCCCTGTCATTATGACCACTTGCCTAATATTTGGTAGGTCCATTTTTTTTTTCTCTGCCTAAATAAAACTAAGGCAAGCAATCGGCTAGACCTCTCTCCTACTGACATCAAGCTGTCAGTAGGAGATTCTTTAAGTCCTGGAAGTTGTAAGGTGGGCCTCCATGGATCAGCCTTCTTTGCCCAAGACATCGCACAGATGTTTGATTGGATTGAGATTTGTCAACACCTTAAAGAAGTGGTGTCCAATCCTGGTCCTGGGGGGCCACTGTCCTGCAGGTTTTGTTTCCCTGCTCTTCAGCAAGTTTTCAGGTGCTGTAGAAGCCTGTTAATCATTCAAATCAGGTGTATCAAAGCAGGGAAACACCTAAAACATGCAGAATAGTGGCCCTCCAGGACCAGGACTGGACACCACTGCCTTAAAGTCATGGTGTTACCACAACATTACTAAACCATTTTTGCAGTGTGTTTTACCCTGCAGAAAGAGCCCGCTATTATCAGAGAAAACCTTTTCAGTGAAGGAGTGTATTTGGGTCAGCAACAATGTTTAAGTAAATAATGTGTGTGAAAGTAACTTCCACATAAATGACACGTCCAAATGCTTTCAGAAGAGTTATATTGCCTTCTAGCTTGCCTTCTTCCCATAGTGCATCTTGGTACCATGTCTTACACATGTCAGCATGGTTACCCTGACTGGTTTGTGATTACCCAACAAACTATCATACACTGTGTTTTAACCTTGTAATCAGCACTTTTATCACTTTGAGCTACAGTAGTCCCTCTGTTCGATCAGATAATACAGGTCAGCTTTCACTCCCCATGTGCATCAGTGAACCCTGTCAGCAGTTCACCACATTTCAGTCTTTAGCCTACTTTTGGTAGAATCTGAAAGTCAAGTCAAAACTGACCTTTAGTTTTGACTTGACTCAGTCAAAACTGACCTTTAGTTTTGACTTGACTGAAAGTAAAAGTTGCAGAGTTCCCACCCCCTCTTTTCTTCAAGGACAGAATGTTTACTTGCTGCCTAATATCACACCCTCTGCCAAGTGCTACAAGCTATGAAATGTTTTTCCGCTTCACCTTTCAGTGGTCACAGTTCTGTGACTGACAGATAAAGGTCTTTTTTTTTTTTTTTCTTACCCAAAGAAATCACAATTTTTTTTCCTCAGACTTAGCATGTGCAGTCTGGCCAATGCCAAACATTGTGCAGCCATAGTCAGTCTTCAAAAAGTCAGCATGGTTATTTAAAAGAAAAACAAAAAAAAACAACTCCTGCAGCCCTGTACATTTCACTCGCTTCGGTACAGAGGTGTGAATCTGAAAGACATGCTGCGAGGACTTCCTGTTCTTTCTTTTGTTAAAATGTTTTGTTTCTGTTTGACCTAGGGCCATCAAGTAAACCAGATTTATGGAAAGCTGTTGATAGTTACAGTAACAGTCATGAAGTGCAGCTCATCTGCAAGGTAAATTTTTACATCATATTCCATTGAACATAAAGCTGTTTGGCCTAATAATGGCCGAATAGTCCATTTTAAGTAGTGTGTGGCTGATTTAAGGTTTTCCAGTGGCTGATGTTAATGCCAATGTTTATTAGCACAGCCGAAAGCCAATGTGTTTGTTTATTTTGGGTCTATAAATATAACTGTTTATTATAAGTTGAACTTTAAGAACACACTGGCTCAGAAAGACAAGAATCTGTAGTACTTTAATATTTTATTTTAACTGTTTGCATCAATACAGCATGTTGCTTAGCAGCACTTCTCTACTCTTCCATTATTTTCACAGCTGCTAAAAAACATGTAAGATTAGTTTTTGTAGACATTAAGTAAAATAGAAATAGCTGTAGATCTTTTGTTCTTTCAAGACACACCACTGATCAAAATATCAGTTTTTCAACCTAATTAAAACTAGACAACTACAATCAGAATCTCAGGCATTCTTTAGGAAAGTCCCTAACCAAATGAAACATTACCATAAAACAACTGTTGCCAATTAAAATAACCATTTTGTAACTTTTAAGTCAGCCAAACCAGTTCACTTCTAAAGGTCTGTGACCAATCAGCTGGATTCTTTTCCACTGTTGAATCAAATAAAAAAGAAAGTCTGGATCAGTAAATCGAAATGACAAGAGAAACGCACTGAAAGTAGCACCGATTTGATTTCTCTATATGTTACCAAGATGTCAAAACAGGCTTTATTTTCCAAGTCAAGAAGTCTGTTCACGGTCACGTGGTTGCGAGACGTTCATTTTCACACACACCTTTCATAGTCCACAAGATACTCAGATCAGAACTCCCGGGAAGTTCGGAGCAAAAATGACGCAGTTTTCGTCACACAACTGCGCGAATGAAAGCCGACTTTGACTTCTCATAGGGCAAAGGCCTTAACATAGCAGCATCATCTTGAAGTCAAGCTAGAAATAGAAAATTTTATAACAACCGGCTGATGGCAGAACATTCTTAAAGACAACAATTTGACTAAATGAATAAAAAAAATAATGACCCGCATTGGTTGTGATGTAGACCTAACCCTTAATGGCTCAAACTATGTACAAACAATCAAGGTTTACAGATGAGTTCTGACTGAAATTTGCATCCTAGTTTTGGTAGGGAATTCTCACAGCAGCCTAATTAATTGTTTTCTATCCACTTTGTAGTTTTGTACTTCTTGAACTGATTGGTAACATACAGTATTTCACTGTTCTCTCTTAGGAGCCTGAATTTGCCAATGGGAAAATAACAGCGTTTAATTTGAGAATTAAGTACTTCAAGAATGGAAGTTGGGAGCAAGAAATTATCCCTGTCAACGCAGACAGCAGATCAAATCAGAAGAGCATATCTCTGCTTAAAAGGATTTCTCTGAATGGCAAAGAGTTTGAAAACGTAAACGTGTGCGTTGCTGCCGTCAATTCTGTGGGGACGTCTCCTGAGGCATGCTTGACCATCCGAACAAAACCACTTGGTAGGTGACTATGGTAACTCCTGAAGTCTGGTTCACACTCCTAGGAGTTCCTGCAAAGTAAAATTTGAACCAGTGTCTTTATTCACAGAAGGATACACATTTCCACAGCCTGTTGAGCAGATTTTCAGTGAGATTGCAGAAGCAATTGTCTTTAAAGATTAGAATGATGCAGCAGTACCAGATAACACAAGAGTTTACTTAAATAGCAAGTAGACAGCAGATTAAAACTTCCACTTTAAGGAAAAGTTTAGATGCAACTTTGAGATTTGTTTTGAGGAATACCTCCACTTGTGATCAGAACGTCTTGAATTAGAAATGGGAAGCATCAGTTAAGTCTATGCAGTGTACCTTCAATAACGTAACATTTGTTTCTGTGTCTTTATTACAGAGCCTGTACCAATTAAAGAAATGAATATTTGGCCCCATAATGGTCAGCTGTTTCTAGAATGGAAACACAATAACGCACTTGTGTCCGAGTATGTGATCGAATGGGTCGGCAATGGGAAAATAGACTGGCAGAGAGAAAACAAAACCACCAGACAGACTGCAATTAAAGGTAATTTCTTTGCTCTTAAGAATTAGGGAGGGCAAATGTTTTATTTCATAATGTGGTATTTCATCATCTTATGGAAAATATTTGTGTATCTCACTGAGAACAAACAGAAGCTGTCTTTAGTTTTGTAGTGGTATTTTTGGTTGTAGTTCTCAAACACCAAATACACTTAAAAAGCACCCTTTAACGCTTGAACATGTGTGTATTATTATGGACAGTCTGGGTCTGGTGCCGAAGTCACACCACTCAGTGCACTTTTGCTGCAGACATTCTGAAACTAATATATGTAGAAATAAACTGACCTTTTTAAAAATGTTAAATGCAATTACCCGCATAAACTTATTGGGCATCTTTTATCAGCTCTTAGAGACTTCACAAACTCCAAATGTCTGTACCCATGTTTTTCACAGCCCAAAGACTTGACTATAAACCCTACAATTAATAAAACTGTTTACTTCTTGGATTGTTTAATCCAGCGGCCTTGGAGCGCTTTGTTTGCTACAACGTGTCTGTGTATCCGATATACCCCAAAGGGATTGGAAAACCAGCCATTAAAGAAGCCTTTCTGGAGCAAGGAGGTAAGGCATCTTCAGTGACATGAAGAAATAATTTACTATTTTCTTTTAGGTTTGTACTGTTTTTCCACTCACTTTCTGGTAAAAACAGAACTACTTCAGTGTTTAAACATTTTAACTTCATATCTACTAGTGAGAATACCCACAAACCCTTTAATTTTGTCAGATTTAGTTCGTTTAAAACCATCACTATGCAAAATGCTATATTTGAAGTGGAAATCAGTTTAGGACAAATATTAACTTTGCCAAACCATGTTTACATGAATCATGTTTGCACTATTTCCATTTGTATTGGTCTGCATTTATCACTCATTAGGCTACTTAGTGATGTTTTTTATATTTATATATATAT
>JAOXNZ010000038.1:8714278-8728303 GCA_028566095.1 Kryptolebias brasiliensis
GATGGACTTGCGACCTGTCCAGGGTGTCCCCCGCCTCTCGCACAGTGACTGCTGGAGATAGGCACCGGCTCCCCGTGGCCCGGAATGGAAAAAGCGGGAAAAGAAAATGGATGGATGGATACTTAATTATGTTAACCTGTTCCATAAAAACTTGAGCTTTTTTGCTGTTAAACACAGAAATGCATAAAATCCTTGTTTTTTAAAAAAAAACTAAACACTCATCACTAAACATTTTAAAACTTTAACTTTGTTGCTTTTTTTCTTCCCCAGAGTCCTCCAAATCATGTGATCCTTCCACCAGAGGATATCTACATCTACAGTCCTCTAGGGACGGCTTTTAAAGTGTCAGACGGCAGCCAAGGCTCTAAAAACCCCAGTATTATTACAATGTAAGGCCTTCTAGCACCAGCTACAGTTGAATGTTTGTTCAAGGAAATTAGAGCTTTAATCACATTGTTTTTCCTTTCTTTGCAGCTTTGCGGTATGGAACACAATGATGGGTACATCCATACTCAGTATACCATGGGGTATTAAGCAGGTGAGAGGTTTATTTCTCACACTTGAGCTCCTTGGCTTGTTCAAAACCACTCAGTTTATCTTAAAATGCAGACGTATGTTTAAAACATTTTTTATACTTCATCCCTTCAGGCTGGCTTCACTCTGGGTATTCTCATCCTCATCCTCATAGGCCTGCTCATGCTGTACTGTTGTTACATTGTCATCAAATCGCCAAAGACCATCAGTAAGTTATGCAATGTCAACTTTTTCAACTGGTTTAACAGGGTTAGGTGGCATTCTGCACACAATAGGAACACTGCATTGTCACAGTTTTCTAAATTTGAAGAAACTTTTTTTTTTTTATGCAGTACTCAGAGTTGTATGTAGTTCCTCTGTTTGTTCTCTAGTCACCAGATCATAATTTGTTACTTATCTCCTTGACTTACACATTTTCTTAGCAGTTATATGACCAAAGTAACTGTGAGAAGGTGGTCAAAAGAAGCTGAAGGAACTCTTCAGGTGTTTGAGGCAAGACTGTGGCCTCAAAACACCACGTCCCACTCAGCAGGTCTGCCTTTACAAACCAAAAGTGGGGGATGGTAAAGAACTTATTCATACTTGAACTGAATCAGGACAACATTCAAATGCTGTGGAAGACATCTGGGGTCTTGTTTTGATATCTATGAGGCATCATTTGTTCTCAGTTGCAGCGGCATCCTACTTATTAGCAGTCCTGCAGATGCTGTTATTAACCCACACTAGTAATGAAGTAATCACTTTTTAGTCACTTCTTGAAGTTGTACATATCTTTTCCTTCCTGGTTTAGAGAACCTAGTCACTGGCATCGCTGATGGGGTTTTTAGATTTCTCTATTGGGTTAAAATGATTTAACAAAACATCTATCCGTCCAGTTTCTTTACCTGCTTTTCCTTTCCGGGTTGCGGGGGAGCTGGTGCCTGTTTCCAGCGGTCACTGTGCAAGAGGTGGGGGACATCCTGGACAAGGTCCCATGTTCATTACAGGGACACAGATTAACTCTGATCTAAGAATAAATCATACATAGAAAAGCAGCCACTTTTGAGACAGAAATTTAAAAGACATTCAAATCCTCTGAGAAACTATTACTTCAAACCGCTTCGGAAAGTTTTTGTTACAAAATATAAAATCATGAGTGGATTTATATTTATATCAAAGAAGCATATATTCACTGCTGTGATGTTTCCTCTGTTTTGTTCAGCCACCGAGGACACATCCAACTGGGAATTCCCAGACGTTTGTAGGTTCTACTTTGGAAAGTTTGGTCAGTGGTCCAGCTTGATCTTCTCCATGGTGTCCCTTATTGGAGCAATGGTGGTCTACTGGGTCCTCATGTCTAACTTCCTCTATAACACTGGGCAGGGGATCTACAGTAAGTCAAAAAGGAGAATACGTGTATTTACTTGAATATGGCTAATCTCGTCTGTACAATTTATCCAGTATGTGTTTCAAGATGCTAGATAACAAAAGTACTTCATAGCTGATGTGTTTTTTATGTCTGGGCTTATTAACTACTAAGGTCTACCAACAGTTTCTTCAGTACTGACTCATTTGTGATGGAATGCAGTGTAGTTTGACTTGAAATGATTAGTTTACATTTCCTCCAACAATCCCCTTAGCAGATTTCAAGTGCTAAGTGAACTTTGGCCGACTGTTTCTGATAATCAGCAAGTATTTATTGACTGAACTGGGGCTATTGACTACTTTTAAACTTAAATATAAATCACATTTCAAGTTTAAACTATGTAGTTTAGTCCTGCTTTCATCTGGAAATGAAAATGGATCATGACGAGCTCTAAGTATTTGTATAAAAGAGCATTAAATGTAAAATCAAAGTCATGTAGTTGGGAATCAGTTGTTATTGGATGATCTTTTATCACCATTATCCTGTAAATATAATTTATTGATCCAGCAGCTTGACCATAGTGCTTCTCCTGTTTTCTCCACAAATATCAGCAACTATTTTCCACAATCCAATCATTACTCAATCAGCATCCAGCCTCTCCAATCACAATGGTCTCTGCTGACAGCTTTACCTGTTTCTTTGCAGAAGTTGGTGAATGTAATCAGCAGTCAGTTCTCTGATTCACTCAGTTGAAGCACAGAGGCCAATCAGCCTCCGAAGCTAGCCCCGGGTTACACAAGGCAAACGTGTTGCAGTCCTATTACATGTCCTCTGATTTCCCTGGACAATGGAGAATAATTTCCATCATTCACCCTTCCCTCTGAGAGCAACAAGTCAAATCTCTTGACATGTTGTCCCTTTTGGAGATTCTCAAAATATTAAAATGCTATATAATCCTTAAAGGAAAAACTCACTGTAAAACCAAGTCATCCCTGGCTTTTGTTTGTCTAATTGTAAAATAAGTTTGAACTGCTTATAAAATACATATTTAAACTTAATTACTTGGTCATTAATAATCTCTTATCCTGCGAGTGTAACAAAATCGTTGAAAATGGCGGAGAATGGACCATCTCTCACAAAACCACCCCACCCTCCCATCAAAATGACTCATAATTTGTGCTTTTGTGTTTTCCAACCAAAAGGATCCTTATTGTCATCTATACAAATCTTTTTCTAAAAAAAACAATCGTGTAAAAATGAAAACATACTTTGAAACTTTTGTTTGTCAGCGTTAGATTCACTTTCTGATTCTTTAAAAAAAAAAAGAAAGAAGTGTCACCTTTAAAGAAGTCCAGTTTAAAGATCGACTCCAATCAAATCAAGATCAACTCAGTTTAGCAGTTTGTTGTAATATTTACATGATTGTGTCTGTTATCAGGAACTGAGTTTCAATTTGTACAAAATATATGAAATGTTGAAAAGGTGACAAAGGTTTGAACGAATTGATATTACTACAGATGTTACACCTTCTGAACATTTGTTTATAGATTCTGATTATTTCTATGCATCGAAACAGAAAGCTATCAGACACAGACTATTTTTTTTTTTTTTTAAGCTAATAACCTTCTTTTCTTTTTTAGACTTTGCGCACAATATCAGCACGTCAGACTCAGAGTTTGGTACCAACGGCTCAGAAAGAGGTAAGCTGTCTGTCCCATGATACTTTCAACTTCATTGTCTGTATGTTTTAACTGACCCTGGCTTGGACCGGAGGTCTTTCTGTGAGGGGTTTGCATGTTCTCCTCGTGTTTGCGTGGGTTTTCTCCGGGTGCTCCAGTTTCCTCCCACAGTCTAAAAACATGCATGTTAGGCTGCCTTCAGGCCCAGGCCTCCTTTGAAAAAGAGATCTGTGATCTCAATGGGACTTGCCTGGTTAAATAAAGGTTAATAATAATAATCTTATTCAAGTTTGTGGATTTGTTTCTAAGATCTAGGACCACTGTTTCTCTAATTAACCAGACTGGACCTAACAGCCAAATTAATTTCCGAGAAGTGAAGTTTTCTGTTGGTAAACAAGTAGTTTTAACACTAAAGCCATAAACATTTCAATAGGCTTTTTGATTTACTGCCCATTCAATGCTCCAACCTTCGCCTATGATCATGAGATTTTGGTCATGGCTGAAAGAAAATCCCAGAGAACAAGCAGCTGAAGTGAGTGTCCTTGGGAGGAGTTTGGAGTAGAGCCTCTCACATTGAAAGGAGTTTGCTGAGATGGTTCGGGCATTTGCCAAGGATGCCTCTTGGTCACCTCCTTTTGAAGTTTTTGAAGCATGTCCCACTGGAAGGAAATCCTGAGGCAGACCAAGAAGTGTCTGAAGGGATTCTTTCTGGTCTGAGAAGGCCTCTCAATCCCCCAGGAGAAGCTAGAGTGTGTTGCTGGGGAGAGGGATGTCTGGGTTTATATCCTGAACCTGTTGCCTCCACAACCCAACATTGAATAAGCAGACAAAAATAGGAGGATGAGTGGACCTGAAGTTAATTGTATTAATGTTAAATGGCAAATGACTTGCACTTGTATAGCGCTTTATCTAGTCCAAGGACCTCAAAGCGCTTCACACTACAGTCAGTTATTCACCCATTCATCCTCACATTCACACACTGATGGTGGTGAGCTACATTGTAGCCACAGCTACCCTGGGGCAGGCTGACAGAAGTGAGGCTGCCATTACACCGGCGCCATTCTCTGACCACCACCAGTAGGCAAGGCAGGTGAAGTGTCTTGCCCAAGGACACAACGGCTGAAATGGACAGAGCCGGGGCTCCAACCGGCAACCCTCTGGTTACAGGACGAACCTATCTAATATTCCTAAAACTCATGCCTGCAACTCAGTCAAATATTTGGGGGAGGAGCAGTTTACTTATTTTAAAACAGAGGTGTTAGTTAAAATGTAATGTCCAAAGGTGAGTGCAGTTCTGATTTGTTACACTCGTAGTATCCTTAGGGTTGTTTGGAAACAAAGGTTTCTGCACAGTCATTCACTAATAGCTGATTGAACCATATAGGTGAGGGATTAGACATGATATAGGTACTGAATTAAAGGTTTTACTTAAATATTGAACACTAAAACACCACAATGACCATACGACCATGTACCGTTGTGCACCTAAAGAAGAATTAAGGAGGACAATCAAAATAACAACTGAAGCATTTCACCACTCGCCAAAAAAGTCTGTTAGTTGTTGTAAGAAGGAATATAAAGGGTTTAAAGTGTGAAATCGTTACTATCCCAACTTAACTGAATTGGTATTGCAGGCCTAATGAAACAAAGATACTAAAAAAAAACATAAAATATTTGTTCTGTTTGGAGGGAAATAAAATTTAAATGAGAATATCACTCTGTCTGATTTGAGGGTTGGTAATTAACAAATGTATGCTTGATGTGCCCAATGTGTAGACTTTCTTATATTTCCTCAGTTTTACTTGGTAAAAAAACGTTATTTAATGGAGGTGTATATTAATGTTTTGTCAATGTTTTCACTAGTCATTTGCCCATACTCCAAAACCAACCCTGGCAGAAATGACACCAGCAGGCTGTTTTTTTCCGACAAAATGGGAAATTCCTCAGATGCAGCATCTTTTGACCACTATTGGAGTAAAACCAACACTATTCCTTTCTACCTCATTATTCTGCTGCTGCCACTGCTCTGCTTGCGCTCGGCCTCCTTCTTCGCAAGGTTGACGTTCTTTGGTAAGGTTTTTGATTTTTTATATTTTCTTAGTGCAATTCAGAGGACTTGTCACATGGTGTTCACCACAGTCTCTGTACAGTTCCCTTTGCTGTTGTTACTTTCAACACAGTTTTAATCTGATCTGAGTTATGAGAACGTAACTTGGCGGTGAGGTATGAGGTAACTAAATAAATAACTCTCTGAACATGTCAAAGCCAACTGAATGAATAGTTCTGCCTGTTAGTGTCAGTTCCAGAGAACAGGCTTGGGAGCAAATATTTAACTCAAACTAAAGAGAGGTCAGTTTTCTCTTTTAACTTCTACTTTTTGGCAGGACCCCTTTAGGTTTGTGAGGAGTTTCCTTGAAGCAGACTGAAAGTAAAGGCCTCACCAAGTCTGTCACCTCTGTCGACTTGTGTATGAAACAGTGGAGCATGGCTCTCAGTTTATCAATACTCTTGTTGCATAACTGGCTACTTTTATAGTGTCGACACGCACTTCAAAATAACAAGACGTGCTGAACAAAGCCTAAATAAAACACTATCAGTTTTTGTCTTTTAAGACATTTACTTTCTTTAAAGGTGCAATATATAAATGCATATTATCATCATACATATTCATTCAAATTCAGTCTCACCCAACTCAGAGTTTTAGATAAATGAAGTGTTTGTAAAACCGGCTTTGTTTGGTGTTGACTCTGGTTGTGCTGCCCGTTGCATCACCCAAGTATGTTTCTGTCGTGTCCAGGCACCATATCAGTTGTCTACCTGATTGTACTGGTCACTGTCAAAGCTGTCCGTCTTGGGTTCCACCTTGAGTTCCACTGGCTCGATACATCCCAGTTCTACGTTCCAGGTGACCGTTCTGGCAATGCTGCCTAATTTCAGTTTGCAAGACAGCTCACATAAAGCTCTTTGTCACACTCTTTCCAACTCTGTTTTTGTATGCTCTACGATCATGTGTATCCATGTTTTATTGAAATTAATTTTTTAAAGATGCTGTGTAAGAATACCTTGAATCCTGTGAATCAGGAGTCATTTTGTTATGTCTAAAAACAAGTACAAAGGTTGTTTTACTGTATTCATACATGTCTACATCCTCTTCTGTTGAAGCTATTTTGATGAAACACTAAGTGTTTTTCTGAGAAACTTTTGACATAAACATTTTTTTTTATTGACTGTTAAAAGTTCTGACAAATACAGGAATTTAAAGGCACTTTATGTGGTTATATATTTTGATTTGTTTCTTTACTGTAACAAAAGAAATGTCTTCTTTGTCTTCTTTCAGAGTTCAGACAGTTCTTTCCTCAGTTGACCGGTATTCTCACTCTGGCCTTCTTCATTCACAACTGCATCATCACATTAATGAAGAGCAATAAAAACCAAGAAAACAATGTAAGCCTCTGCAGAATCCATATTGTTCATCTGTAAAGCTGAACTTGATGCTTTTCTTGCTTTATTTCACTTTGGCAATTAGTCATAAAGTGGAAGAAAATAATTAAATTAAATGTATATATTTTATATTACGTATGTAGCAAAGGTGAACCTCCATATTCTACATTTATTTTTTTATGGTTTTGAGGTATTTCAGCGGGTCTTAGATGTCTTTCATGGAAACATCTTGGACTTTATTTTAAATCAAGTTGACCACAAAAGCTCATGTCAGGGCACGCTACAAAAAGCATGTTAAAAACTACAGGTGCTTGTAATTATTACATATGAGGCCTTCTGCTTAAACAACAAATGTGCTGAAAATACTTGTATAACATAGACATTAACAATCCTGAATTCTCTTTTTATGTTTGTTTCTGAATGTTTTCAGGTCCGGGACCTGTCTGTGGCGTACCTTCTCGTTGGGCTAACTTATCTGTATGTGGGGATTCTGATCTTTGCTTCTTTTCCCTCACCTCCTCTTTCCAAGGACTGCATTGAACCAGTAAGAGACACAATTTCTATTTTTTTTTTTTCTTTTTTCAAAACTTTAAAATAAAAAAAACAAAAAGGAGATGAGGATACTTTCCCCCCAACTACTTCTTCTCTCATAACACACAGCCCTTTTGAAGTGAAGTACAAAACAGATTTAAAAAGTCTTTACCAGTTCGTTCTGCACTAAGCCATGTTTGATTTAGTGTGAGAGTTGCTTGATCGAAAAAATTCTTGAAGTGAATTATTTATTTTTGATCTAGCCCTTCTGCCTGCAGTAAATTCTGCATTTACTCCAAGGCAAGCTCCTGTATTTTCTGCAATATACAACTAGATATTTGCCCATCCATCTTGCACGAGATCTTATTTGTTTTGAAATGTTTTAAAAAGAAAACGGCATGTTCACAGCTGTATCTTTGAAGATCTGGACATTACTTTTAAGACAAGCTTATAAAGGAAGAGTTTTTTTTTATTTTTTTTAGGGCTTATCAGATGGCATCATTTTCCTCATAAAGCTACAGTATCTGCAGAGTTATTTTTAGCCAAGCCAACACTGTGATTTCTTTCTCACAGAACTTTTTAGATAACTTTCCCTGCAGTGATTTGTGGGTGTTTGCTGCCCGATTCCTGTTGCTGTTCCAAATGATCACTGTCTACCCGCTGTTGGGATACTTGGTACGGGTCCAGATCATGAGTCAGATCTTTGGAAAACATTACCCCAGGTAAAGTAAAAAAATACATTTATTTCTGTTAAAGGTTTGATATTTCTCAGGGAGGGGAAAAAGTTTAGATTCCAGGTTGGTCTAAATGTTCGATACATACTTCATCAGTCAAGACGTTACAGATGTGGGCACATCTGCTGTACGCTTGGAAAGAAATGCTTGTATTTTCTCTAGTTTCAAACATGATTATGAAAGTACTTCAAACAAGCTAGGTTGTGGGGAAATACTCTAAAAGAAAAGATTTTTTCTGATTTTACAAAAGAACATTGGTTACTTTTATATTTATATTATTATCACAAAGGACAATTATACAAAAACTTACGATAAGCTTACTAGGAAAAAACAAAAGAGGAAGTTGTGGTGTGTGTTACAGAAGGCAAAGACTGGAGCTCAAACTCTTGCCCTGAACGTTATTGGCACCAAATTAACATTATTTCTTCAAGAAATCAAGTTTGATCGTTTTTGAATTCTTTTGGATTCAACACAAATTCATTTAAATTGTCACCTTTTGATCCCTTTAAATGCTCTGTTTCGCTGTATTGGACATTTTAAATTCAGGGTGCACACTGAATTCTTCACAAAAATCATTTAATTAGATCTGATTTACATTACTGTTACTGTATTATTATATGGGGTTTGGCTTAACCATCTATCCTGTTGCCCCAGACCAGTTTAAATACTGTTTTGGCCAGCAGTGGACCCCAACCTTTTTTGCATTTCATATAAGATAACTTTCCCACAGACTATTGGGATAAAGAAGTACTTTGGCAAAGTTCGTTTTCTAGTCATTTCTGCTTAGGTTGTAAGTTTTCTAGTTTGTAAAAAATAACTGTGACTGAGTCAATTGACAGAAAGATGTGCGAATAGAAGTGGTCAGTTTTCAGAACAAAATACCCTGCAGACCAATATATACAAAATGTTGGGACAAACCTGTACATTTACAAGTGTCCAGATTTACTAGTGGGAGGGATATGAGACAGCAGTGTATACAGGATTTTACATTATTTCATGTGAAAGTTTGACATTTGCACTTAGTGTTTTTGTCTTATTGTCTCTCTTCAGTTTCTTTCACATTCTTACGCTGAACATCATAACTATTGGAGCTGGTGTTGTAATGGCCAGGTTTTTCCCCAACATTGGGGTCATTATACGGTACGTATGACACTATTTTATTAATCATTTATATATATTATTATGCTAGAAAACAGATTGATCTTGAAGTGGAAGAAGAAGATGATCAAGAAAGGTGTTTACATTAAGAAATCCAGTGGTTTGCTTAGCGAGGCTCTGATAATTTTAGCATAATAACAGGCCCAAAGCAAAGGAGTCCTGAAGGCAGAGGTGCACCAGAACAATAACACCCTCAAGGTGCAGGCTTTTGCAGTGATACCATGACTCTGGCCAGTACACAGAGGCAGGTGTAAGATGAGGAAAAACCCTCAAAAGTGAGCAAAAAGATGGCAACAAAATTTGAAACCTGTGCAGAGCAGCAAACACTGGCCAAACCTAGTGGTGTTAGACAAGATGCAGAAGGCAGTTTTTAATGCTGATGGTCCATGGCTGCATTAACATCAAGTACAGAATGTGGGGTTGAAAGAACAACTAGAGGAGAGGAGGAGACCCAGAGTGCTGAAAGCAGCTTTGGGATAGTGGCTCCAATAGAGTTCAGGTCCAACTTTTCAGGTCTGTCATGAAGAAATAATGAAGATATGGTACAGAACCCCAACTTCAGGAAAACATAGAGGAGGAGATGCATTACTCAAAAGCTGAGCAAAGCATCCATAGGGTGAAGTAAGATGAAGAGATCAGCTAGTGCAGCTCTTCACTTTTCTTTAAAATAAATCCAACCAGCTTTCCCGACTGGCCCTTTTAGTAATCAAATTCTTTATCAAGTAGAGGAATTTCTTCCAAACTCACAAGTGCCATATTAATTATAGCACATGTATGCGTCCATTTTCTATTAGACCACATTGGTCATCTTTTTACTAGTGGTGGTCCTCTTCCATCCACTTTACCACTTCTTCCCCAACAAAAGCATTTGGTTAAAGCATCTATCCTGAAAAAAGGCCTAAAAACAGAAACAGTCAGAACATTGTTTATTTCCAAAACACTCAACAGCATTTATTGTTAAAATCTATTCAGTCTAGTCAATTTTTACAAAATACAAGTTGACTGGAAAAGGCTTTTACCTTTGCTGAGTTATCTACCATTTCATGTACAGCTCAGATCCTCACTGATGTTTCATCTGTTTTCCTTGCAGATATTCTGGAGCAATTTGTGGACTGGCTTTAGTGTTTTTATTTCCTTCTTTAGTCCACATGATCTCGCTGAAAGGGCAGGGGAAACTCAGCTGGCCTTCAGCTTTATTCCACAGTTTCCTTATTGTCCTGGGCGTAGCCAACTTAGTTGCACAGTTTTTTATGTAAGAAGCGTTCACTCATTCATTCAGAGTGGAAAAGACCCGGTGAGGAGTTCAACCGGGGAGTTCTTGTGCTGCAGTTACTCCAAATAAACCAGATTAAACTCAATCCTTCAGTTTAATTTCTGCTACAATTCTGTGACTTTTATAGAAACAAGAACATCCATCCTCTTTCAGTTCCAGGTTTTTTACATATCAGGACATTGAAATGATTATGTTTTGCTTTAATTTGGAAAATGTGTTTTTAAAACCTTTTTGAATTCATGCAATCCAGACTTTTTTGTAGATTGAAAGTTTCTCAAAATGTTTACTTACTTCTTACTTTAATTACTTCTGCTTCAGCTGATCTCTGACATAGCCAACAACTCCTAAACAGATGCTGTAAAATGTGTGGAAACTCTCGGTAGCGCCAGTAGCTGTTTGGCTCACACAAATCCAAATTTTTGGCTTTGAGTCACCCTTAATGTATGGAAATATTATTTATAAAACAATATTTTGTTGGACAATGTAGCAATGACTCTAAAAGGGAAAAAAACAAACAGAATTTCAGGAAGCTGTTGGCTTTTGATAAGTTGTCTTGCTGCGACTGCTAGCTGCTGTGTTTTGGTTCAGTGTTACTGTAGTTTTGATCAAAATGAAACAGAATCTGCTGCTCCCTATAGCTTCATGAAGTTTTATTATTGCTGCTCTTTGATAAGGCGTCCTGCTGCCACTGGTGTTGCTGCTTCAGTGTTACTGCTCTCCTCTGGAAACAGAGGAACAACCTCAGTTTGGTGAAAGAGTTAACGTCCTACAGGACTGATGAGCTCATGACTAAAACTAATGGTGCTGCCATCTTTAAACCGCTCCAGTCTCAAACATTTGTTAGCAGTTCATGCAAATGCCATTTTATAGACCCTTACACCACTGTCAGTTTTCTAACACACCAAATATTTAAATAGCAGCAGTGAGCTGTAACACTTCCCGTGCAGCCTGGGGTCAAATCTGTCAGGAGTTTTATAATATTTCTGCTGAAATATGATCTACTTATGACACAGGTGTCAAACTTCGTTCCTCTGGGGCCGCTCTCCTGCATGTTTTAGATGTGTTCTTGCTTTAAAATACTTAATTTAAATGGATGACTTGTGGACGTGGTTCTGAAAAACTTGGTGAGGAGGTAATTACCCGTTTGACTCAGCTGTGTTGGAACAGGAAAATGACTAAAACTTCCAGGACAGCGGCCCATGAGGCCTGAAGTTTGACACTTCTGATTTAGGAGGTGGGTTTGTTCAGACAAGCCATCATTAGCTTGTCAATGTGGTCCGAGTGGACCCACTTCTAGAGCGGACTAGCTTTGGACTGTGTTCAGACTAGCTGTTAGCTTGTCAGTCCTGTTGGATGTAATGAGGCTGTTAAAAGAGCTTTCTGCAACAAGTAAGATATTAATTGTTCATAACTTTTACGCAGAACTCCACTTCAAAATGGCCGTATAGGTCCTTTTAAAACCAGTTGTACATTACTTGCTCAAGAAATTCAAGCTGCTGTGGACAGTGGAGCAGATGATGCCTTCAGGAGTTCGTTATGATTGGAGGTAATAAATAATAAACTTTATTTTATCAGGTGGACACCACTCAAAATGGATGTCGCATCAACCAGCCATTTGCAAACAACTATTTTATCCATTATTCATATGAACGTTGTGATTATGGAAACGTATAGTTTTTAATATAACCATGGTGAGTTTGTACTTTTAAACAAGCTTTTGAAGTCTTGACTTTTCTCTCGTTTCATGTAATTATATGATTTTTGTATTTTAGCATTAATAGATAAAAGGGAATTTCTGTTTTGTAATTAAGGATATCACTTTAAAACATCTGTCCTTTTTATGCTTGCTTTTAATAAACCTACGCTTGATTTAAACCAGAATTTTTCTGATTTATTGTCTTGCGGTGTACTGCAACATGTGGCAAAAACAACAAAGCTGAGATGGCATTTCTAGACTCAACACAATATTAAAACCAAAGCTTTTCTTGTAACTGCGAGTTACATTTCAGTGTGTTCAGGTTACTTTATTTTTTCATTGAGGACTATTGATGTCTGAAAGGTTACCCTTTTGTGTTTTAACAGAAAAGGAAAAAATAAACTTTTGTTTTACTTGTGTGTGAACACAAGCTTTCAGCCAATAACATTTAATGTGTGTATTATATGGAAATCTGAGAAATATTAATTTAAATAAAAAGGTCTGGTCAAAGTAAACTGTTTAATGTACTTCTTTAGATACTTTTGATGTGAATACCATAAACAGAGTGGCAAAGAAATCATGGAAACTGGTAAATTAAAGAAACGAGAAAACAAAGTCTTCATGGCGTCTGAAGTGTGAAAGTATTGAATACAACTCTTTCTTGGTAGACTTCTGAATCATTTGAGGCTTGAATTAAATGAGGACATTCAGAATCTGGACGAAATAAATGAATGCAAGTGGCCGAAGCCTAAAGGATATTACTGTGTGAAGGGCTTAAAAAATGAAATGTTGAATTGAACCCTAACCGAGCAACTCCAGGAAGCAGGAACTGAAATTTAAAGTACTTTTATAATGTGGAAAAGATATTAGCATGAATACACAGCTCAACTGCGCTGCCACACAGGTGCTCCGGGACAGGTGAGACTCTGAGAATAGAGGGACAGCTGTGACTGTCATCTTTATTCAGATATTTACTTTAACATTGTTGAATGCTTTAGGACGGTTACCTAAAGTCATAAAGAAATATACTGTAAATCTACAACCCCAATTCTGAAAGAGGAATATGGCTCATTATGAGTGGATTCAAGTTTATAAATTTTTTTTAGCCATAAACTCCTGCAAGTGAGTTAAAAACATCTGGTCAAATTTGAAGATTTTTATTTAAGATTAATCCTGAACTGATATATTTATTAGATGGGATGACTAAATGAAAATATATCCCTGACTAAACATTGCTTGTGATTAAATATGACAAATAAAATGCCAACATTTAATTCACCTAAATGTGGAATACTGACGGATTTAAGATGACAGCAGAATATTTTATTTATTAATCTATTATCTGACAATCCAACGTGTGTTTGAGATGTTTACATATAATTAATATATAATGATTTACATATAAACATGTCTAAATGACTGACGTCAGTCTTCTCATACCTTACAGAAGAACACATTGATTCAAAAAGCAGAAAGCTGCCCTCTAGTGTTTGTTCTAATATAAAGTGGAGGATGACTCTTAAATCTGGGTTAAACATCCTGTCGAGTCAGAAAATGCAGAATGAAACTTTTACATTTTATCTGAGAAAACAATCTGTTCTTCCACAAAGACACTAATTAAATAAAGCTTCACA
>JAOXNZ010000038.1:8863008-8876135 GCA_028566095.1 Kryptolebias brasiliensis
GGATAAAATGAAAAATGTATTAATCTATCTACTTCAGTACGAGATATGAGTTTTTATGTCTAAAATACATAGTATGTTGGAGATATTTATTTTAGGTTTAGAGCTTGTAAAAGAAAAACATTTATCTGTTATCTGGTGCACTTTTATGTTTTAAACTTTTGCAGAAAAGTCTACATGAACTTCACACCTGGAAACATCACATGTTTAATCAGAGAATCAGATTTTCCGTGAAAACATGTTAGAATAAAATGTTTAACACATATTTTGTTAATGTTAACCCTGTGAGTTTGGAAAAGTTTCAACATGTTTGTGTCACAAGTGGTCACGTATATTCCAGTGTCTGTTATGAGATCTTGATGTAGATTTAGCTGTTTCCTGAAAGAACCTTACTTTCTGTTTTATTTTCTTTTTCCCCATGTACCCCTCAGGTAAGTTTACTTTCTGTTTCTCTATCACACCTAGGCTTCATTTGCAAATTATTGTTCACCTGTTGGTCATTCATTGTTAGCATTCTCAGTATATATACTGACTGTTATGTTTTGTTTTTAAGTTTGACATCAAGTGGTAAAGTTTGCTTGTTGGATCCTCAAAGAGGGAAACTGTTGGCCTGCAGGATTTATTGTTGTGATGGGAGTTGTGGCTCTTTTCTGGAATCCACACATTTGGCTCAGCTCATCAAAATAAGTTGGCTCTTTTGCTCCCAAACAGGACTTTAAAGGCCGACTCTCAAAGAGCTCTCTCAGAACCGGCTCTTTGGGAGACGGCTTAGAGCCATCACTACTGCCTGGGCCTCTTGATGTGTTCCCTGATCTCCACAGCAGAAATCCTCTCAGTCAGGCCAACTTTGTTGGCTTTACTAGCCACCAGAAACTGCACTGTGAGCAATGTGCTTCCACGGTATCTCGTTATACCAGAAAAGGTTCTAAAAGGGTAAAAAACAGGAACACTAACACACACGTAAAGCCTCAATAGGTCTTAACTAAACAAAAACTAAGATAGTTATCTTATATTCCACCAGATACTGTAATTATACTTTAGAAGATAAAGAATAAAATATGTAAAATGTTTATTTATTCACGCCCTTTTTTGAAGCCTGCACTGAATTGTGTTAAGGTTTCAGGTCTTTGAGCGTAAAGCTTTCTGACGCTGAGGTTTGAGACAAAGCCGGAGTATTCGGCGCTGAAGCAGTTTTCCATGGGAACAAAATGTTCCCCACAGGGCTGTTGATAAGAATGTAATGATCGTCCTTTTAGTTTAAGGAGCCAAACACTTAATCACCGGCTGGTGTTTAAAGGCTGCAGATAAAGCAGCTTAAAACCAGTTAGTCTGAAGGGGAACACAGAGTTTGTGTCAGTGTTGTCACCTGCAACCTCTGCAGGAATTCTCACCAGTTTATCTCACTGATGAGGGAACGATAGTCATTCATTACCCCATCTGCTTCCTGACTAATACCTAATTTATTTGTCACATTTTTTTAAATACCTGCATCATATTCAAGATCTCATGTTTTGTATCTTTCTGTATCTGGAATATGAGAACAACTCAGACAAAGTTATCCTGGAATCCTCTGCTCAAGTTTGACTGACGTTGGTGTTGGCTGCAGCACTGAAACATTAACATTTAATCCAATCCCTTCTACCTCAAATTAAAACTCAACCAAAACCGACAACATGCAGCTTATCAATGAACTTCAGAAACTTCAATGATCAGTGTGCTTGTTCTAAGTACCGTTCCACTGCTTAAGTTGATACAAGGTATAAACAAATATGAAGCAACAATGTTTTTACTTTTGTTTGTGTGTTTGTCTGTACCATTAGCAAAATATCTCGATCACTGAGCTGATTTTGGCTCTGTGATGGAATTGCGACCTGTCCAGGGTGTCCCCCGCCTCTCACAGTGACTGCTGGAGATAGGCACCAGCTCCCCGCAACCCAAATAGGAAAAGCAGGTAAAGAAAATGGATGGATGAATGAACTGATTTTTCTAATTATTGAATGTACAGCTACAACTGATTGTTTTGAATATTGCAAGGTGTCAAGCTCAAAACCTTTTGAGTTACCCCAATACAGGATGGGCACCACAGCTAAATGACCTTAGCCACCACAAAAATGGCTGCACCTCAGTGAATTTTACAGATATTGAGCTAAATTTAGTGTGGTAGTAGAAACTTATTCCCAACATATACTTTTGAGTGCTAACACATCTCGCAATATCATGAAATATTGATTAACCAAAACAGCTGTAACTCCAGCCTGTTCATACGATGGCTTTCACCTGAGGACTGTAGTCTGGGACAACAATCCAGCACTAAAGCTGGAAATCTAACTTGCTTGACGTACAAGTTAGATGTAAATACAAGAAAGCAACATGTGTAAAAGCACCACCTCCTGATCAAGTTGCTCCTTCTGACAGAAGTAAACCGTTCTGTTTGACTTTAACAAAGAGGCTGACAGGCCTACTTATAAAGTTTGTAAAGATTTGAAACTAACCATAATTCTTTATATTGATTAGATCTTAACTGAGCTATAAATTACTTTTTGGTGCTTACTCTTAGCAGATAAGAGTGTACAAGTACTACAGGTCTTTACTGGACTGAATCTTTTTTTGTTTTCCTTCATGATTTGGTTGAAAGACATGTGAAATTCCTGGAACTGCATCTGTGAAACGCTTTTATGCTTCTCAATTACAAGCAGGACTAACAACACATTCATTAAAAACTACTAAACATTCAGATTTAGTTGTTTTAATAATGTGGCAGATATTTTTCAGATTATTAATTTACACATTCCCAAGCTTCCCCCCTCCCCCTTGATGCTTCATGATCGTGATTGCTCATTGGAAGCCAGCTCCACTATTTAAATATGATCACATATCTATGTGCTGCTCATGAGTTGTGTACATCAGTCAAACAATCTGATAAATGACTTCTAAACATATTAGCATGTTGTCAATAAACCAATGCACATTATCATGGTTACAGTCAGTTAGAAAATGCCAGCAGTGTGTACACAAGAGTGTGTGTGTGACTGGATGCTGGCTGTGACCCAGCCAGATATAATAATAGCTTTTAATGTCAACACATTAATGCACATAATGAAAGACAATCAATAGCAATAACGCACAGGGCCGTGAGTGGCCAATGCACCTGCAGCTCGTCAGCACAAAGTCAACCCGTCTTTATTTACACCTCAAACACATCATTTGCCTCCTCTGCACCGCGTTGCTAAATCTCCTCCTTCCAGCTGAAATGTATTGCCATTTAAACATGACAAAGAGGCCATCGAGGTGGCCATTACAATAATCCATCATGTCCAGCAGTGGTTGGATCCAGCCTTGCGGTAAATCCAATCTAAGCAGGGTCAACAGTGTTTTTTTCCTTCAGTGTGGCTGCCCGCTGTGTCTGGTGGGCTGTCATCAGTTAGCTTTTGTCAACACACGGACACGAGAGGCACATTAATGCTGCAAAGTCGACAGCAGGCAGAAACACAAATGTCATCGTACAGTAAAACACCATCATCAAACACACATCTGTTTTCATCATACAGTATGTATCATAGATCTAATTTTCAGCCTTATTGGGACAGGATTTGCTTTTACAAAAATAGATAATTTCTTCCTAGAAATGATTATTTTGCTGTAACAGAAGCGTGTCTGTTAACCATAAATTGTATCATAGGCTGACACAATTTATCCTGATTAAATAAACGTGACTGGAATAGCTCTTCACTTTCTGGGATGGTTGCAATCACTTCTAGATATTAATGTGTGAACTGGTGACTATTGTATAGATCTTCAGTCTGCCTCAGCCACTGTGTGTCCCCAGTCATCCTCCAGCCAGTCTAAGGAACCCCATATAGAGTTAATCATTACATCCCGAGCCCTACCCTCATTGATTAGCCACATACTAAAGCGGGCAGAGCAGTCAATCCTGCATTGGATGCAGATTGCTGTGACAGAACAGTCGCCTCAGCCTTTAAAACTGCTTTCATTTTCTGTGTTGGTGCTAAAGAAATATTGAGCTGCTGCTGGGCTCCGCTCAACAAGTTCAGCACAGCTGTGGAGACGTGTTCATACGGCTGCAGGGACAGCTCTATCCCACACAGAATTGGTTTTCATCTGCTAGATTTCATCAGAATTGACTTTTTGCTTTTTTGTCATTGGAGATGGAAAAAAAAAAGGAAGAACTTGTCTCTAATCGGCCACATTACTGATTAGTAGCTAAAACTATGGAAGCCCATCTCTATCAAGATGAAAAGACTTAATGAGTAAAGAAAATCTAAGTATCTTAAGTGTGTTTGGCACCCTTCAAATGGAACTGTCAGGCAGCCCTAAAGACCCCTTTCTTTGCCCCTATTTCCTCCCTATCCCTGTGTTTCTGAGGTGGAGATGTGTCTAAAAATAAAGCTTTTACCAGTCTCCTATTTGTGCTGCTGCTGCTCCTGTCTGTAACATTTAGACACAGCTCTGAGCAACCCTCTTCAGACACCTGCTATATAAACTGATCTGAGACATCACATAATTAATGATTGTTGAAATCATTGTGGCAATCATTGCCCGCTGTGTTGTTTTTTAATTCTAGTGATTGAGTTTCCATAAGATATGCCTGAGATTTAACTTTCTTGTGTCTTCCTTTGTAGACCCTCTCAGTGTGACTCCTTCTTGTTTTCCTGGTCTCCCCCCTTAGAATTCCTCAACTCCTTTTTATCAGACATCACTCCATCCTTCACTGCTTCTTCAGGGAATTATCCAGCTTAGCCTACTTACCAACAGACTCACCTGTCTGCCCACTTTCCACTTTCTCATCCTCCTTACCATCCTTGTCTCTCCTTTTCCTCAGGCTCCTGGAGCACTCTCCTTCCCTCCAACCTGGAAAAGTAAACTACTAAGACAAAAATTCAACTAAAAGATCATTAATCTTTAAACATCCTAGCCCTCCATTAATTTGTACCTAATCTTGCTGCAGACGACAGGTGTACAAAAGGCTTGTAAATACTTCATTGTGTCTAAAAATGAAGCTTTTACAAACCTATCTTTGAGTGCTGTCCTTGTGGTAGGCAACCTTGGGACCTAAAAAAAAGTCAAAAAATCATAAAAGAAGTGTTCTATTGAACATAAATTATTTTTGGATTAATTTGTCATCAACAGAGGTAACTAAGGCCAGACATAGTAACTAGTCATGTGGCTAACTACAGCAAAATATGCTGTTGGAAATGTTATGCCCTAGTTCAAATGGGACTGTTTTTACTGCTACCCCTTGAGCTGTAAAGTGTTTTTGGACCAACCAGTTATATGATCAGCCTGACCTTGTCACTTATGCACGTTAAATTCACCATCAACAACAATGAAGGACATCATAGCTGGAGCATTGAAAGAGCACTACAATCATTCAGAAGGTGTTATAAGAGCCTTATCATCTGACAGATCCGTCTACTTTGTGCTGCACATTCAAAGTAGAGCACATCACAGCAGACAACGACAAAGTTAAGTATCTTCTACTTTAGAGATGCAAAACAAATTGGAAAGTGTGGGCAGGTGTTCAATTTGCTCAGCCAGTCAATGTACGATTACCTATGAACCAATACCATCCCCTTATGTCACTTCATAGTTCCTGTTAAGCAAAGAAAATGTCCTTGAAGAAGGAGCTAAAAAAGATCACATAAACATAGTTACAAGGACTCTGAATGACCTCGGGGCAGGCTGCACAAAGACTAAAAGGCAAACTACTCAAATTGTTATAAAAACTGAGGTTGTCTCTTGCACTCAAAAAGCACCTTTAGATTTAGGAGCCAAAGGGGGTCACCAAAAATCTAGGGGTTGTGCTAGCAAATAGGACTGGACCTTAGTATTACCGTCACTCTCAACCTCTAGCTAAAAATTTGAATTCAGCTTAAACATGTCTTTCTGTTTGCTACAAGAGCACAAACTGCAAGAAAAAGTGTTGTGTACATTTAGGTTAATTGTAGAATACACACCTGAAAAAGCCTATCTTCCAGATATAAAAAGATAGAACACTGTAGTCTTTTGATACGTTTCTAAATAAAGACTTTACAAAAAGACATGATTATTTTCTTGAGAAGATGTGCCAAAGTCGTTAAACAGCACAAATGAGTGTGTGTTGACTCCCAGCTGTTTAAACAGGAGCAGGAGTTACAATGACTCTTTGCTCAGCTGAAGAAAGGATCCTGGCTCTGAATGAATGTTCTGTCCACAGCTCAATATGCTGTACCGTGACCACACGGTGAAATGACTCTTTGCTCAGAGAGCGGCTGCTGAACTTCACTGTGGAAACTTAAATCAGAGTGTGTTTAATCTCTGCTGATCCTCACAGTTGTCTGCATCTCTTTCAGCGCTCATTATTTCGGGTGGAGGATTTAAGAAAAGCTGTCTGACAGATAAAATGTGAAAGCTTTGTTAGAGATGTTTAATTTAAAATATGTCTCAGCTTTTCTTCCAAGACACTAAACACATGTGCAGAGCTGTTAATCTGCTCTGATCAATATTTTCTCTCTTGGAATAAGTTAAACGGCTTTAAAGTCTCATAAGAAACAAGTTGTGTGACTCATTTAAATCTTTTATTTAAGTAGTTTTTAATATATGGCCTTTCTTCGTTTTCATGTTTCTGAATAGAATCACTCTTTTAATATATATTTTGTAAGATAAATGGCTGCTAGAAAAAAAGTTACATCTGCACAATGTATCGATGTAATTTTGGGTTAGGCTCCCCATAAAACAACATTGAATATTTTTTTTAAATTGTCAGTTTCTGCTGCGTTTGCACCACTCATCCACATGCAAACTGTAGTTTTAATCAGAAAAAAATAGATGTTTGAAAACATGCCAAAATGTAGATTTTAAAAAAGTCTGCTTTATCAGTGTAGACTCAAAAACTATGACTTAGAAGCCTTTTTGAGCATGCTCACTATCCCTGAAATAGCAGTCCCTAAATTTTTTTGCATCGTGGTCAACTTTCCTACAGACTCAAAAATAAAAGTTTGTTTTTTACTCATTTTTGCAAGGGTTAGCTTGTAGGTTTGCTAGTATGTGGAAATAACTGCGACTGAGGCAAGCACAGGAAAGAGGCAAAAACAGAAGTGGCCATTTTTTCAAATTAAAATACACCAAAGGCCAAAAAATATTTACTGTGGATTTTTTTAAGTAAAGTTTTTATTATTTCTGTGCACCCCGGCACCAAATAATCCATGGACCGGTAATGGTCCTTAGCCCAGTGGTTGGGAACACATAGAAAACACAACAACAATGGGGCAGTTCTTGTTTTTGTCTTGTTTTATCCTGAATTTGTTGTCAATAAACTTTGTGTGCAGAAATACTTACTAACTGAGAGAAGAAATTGTTGACGGTATAAAACAAAACAAAAAAACAAGTCAGTTTAAAAAAATTGAAAATGCTCAAAGCAAGAAGGTCATAAGTTTGCCTCCCAGCCTCTCTGTGTAGAGTTTGCATGTTCTCCCTATGCATGCTTGGGTTTTCTCCAGGTACTCAGGTTTCCTCCCACAGACCAAAAAGATGACAGTTAGGTTAATTAATAACTCTAAAATTGTCCCTAGGTGTGAGTGAGAGTGTGAATGGTCTTGTGTGTGTGATTTGTGGCCTGGTTTACCTCGCCTCTTGCACAATGGCCACTGGAGATAGGCACCAGCTCGCCGCAAACTGGAAAGGAAAGGAAAACGTGGGTAAAAGAAAATCAATGGATGGATGGATGTTAAAGTAAATGTTCTTGCCACCTAGTGGGGTGAAATAGGCATTTCTACATTTTTGTTGGAATTCCAGGATGACATTTTTCTTGTATAAACAAAGAAAGAAAACCAAGCATTTTAATAATATCTGGAGTACTGAAGACAGGGCCTTAGTCATACAGTAAGTCAGTCACTTAAAAATATATCATTTGATAATTCATTTAAAATTAATCAATAGTTACACCTGTAATCAGAAACTTGAAAGAAGTGGAGTTTTAACAGTCAACCTGTGTGAAATGAAGCTGCAGTGCATCAGAAGCAGCTGAGTTGTTCTCATCGACCTCAGTGTGTCTGTTTACTGCCGAAAGGAACCAGCGCCTGAGTTAACTCCATTTAATGTGGCCTGCAGTATCTGAAATACATAAATATGTCAAGTGAAGGAGCCTTAATAGACCTGTGTAGGCTGGTAATTGCAACAGTATTGTTTCCTTCTGATTAGGACAAAAGTGTTCCCTCTGGACCCCCCACCCCCTATTCCTACAGCTGCTTCATCTGCATTAGCTGCCTCTTCCCTTGCTTTAATCTGCTCCCTTCTCAGGTATTTAGAATAAATCAATGGGAATACATGATTGTTTAATGATTTTTGGAGGAGCTCTCTTCGACCACAGCTGCATGATTTAGAATGACTAATTCCACTTTTTAGCATTGATCCACGGTGGTGGGAGGCTGGCGTCCTCACTGAGGAATGGCTGCATTTACAGGCTGCTTGCTGGGCACACCCTCCTATTAGCAACACGGAAGAGATTCACTCAAGGTTACAGACAGGACAGTAAGAGGTGAGGCTGAGTAGGGGGAGGATGTGTGTGTGACGGCATGTTATGGGGGCAGTCTAAAAATAACAAAGGTGTCAGTTTGGTGTCATGCTCTGATGGCAGTTTAACTGCACATTTTCTGCAACTACATACAGAATTTAAATGTTGCTTAGGAAAGGTGGCAAAAGTGAGGTGTTGCACAAAATGAAAACATAGGAGAGTTGTAAGGGAATAAAGAGGACAAGAATAGACTTTCATAAACTTTTATATCTTATAAAATAATATTTTATTCCAGAATCAGACTCTCTATAATGGTAACTGTTGTTTTCTTTTCACAAGGGAAAAATAGAAAGGATCACAATTTATGTAATTCCATTGATATTAAATAAATAAGCTGTTTTTTTCTTTTGGCTACTCCCTTCTTCAGTGGTCGCCACAGTTAACAAGCTTGCACAAAAGTTTTGACAATTGCTTTATTCCTGACACAACCTGGGCCTGAATCTGCAGCTTCAGGATGACAAGATTGCAGCACTGACCAGCTACTGCAGCCCCATTTTAAATAAATAGGTATGGAATGAAAATATGTACTTTTATCAACAACAAATGACTTGGGTTCAGTTATAACTTGTTTGTTAGGTTGTTTGGTAAATTGGTGGCCTGTCCAGATGAACAAAACTGCTATTAACTTTGTGTTCTTTCCTCCCAGATACAGTATATGCAAACTATGAAACTGATTTAGAATGAAGATTCAATCAAATTAGCTGGTTTGTAAAACAAATAAAAAACAAAAAAATTTAATTGGTACTCCATGTCAGACTCTACGGGCCTCAAGTTCCATGGTAAATGTTAAAGTTTATGATGGTACGCAGTAAGAGACTGAACAAGTGTGGTTTGTTTGTAATGTTACCCAGGAGAAAATCTTTTCTCTCTAAAAAAACTGACAATACAGCGTAGATTTGGTAAATCTGAAGAAACCCCAGGACATCTGAAACAATTTGGAGATATTTGGCCATAATACTCAGCAGAACATTTATAAAAATCAAAATACCTCATACTAGCTGTGACGCATGATGGTGAAGGGGTGATGATTTGGGCATGTTTTATTTAAGCTACAGGACTTTGGCACCTTGCAATCGGTGAGTAGATCATAAACTCTTCAGCAGACTAAACTATTTTAGAGTCAAATGTGAGGCCATCTGTCAGACAGCTGAAGCTTGAAGAAAACTGTGTCAGAAAACAGGACAATAATCTTAAATACCGCAAGAAATCTGCAACAAAATGCCAGAAAAAGAAAAGAGACAGATCCAGAGATTAAACGGTCCTGTCAAAGTCCAGATTAAAACCTGATCAAAATGTTATGGGGAGTTGTGCACAATTGGATGGAGATATACTGTTTGATTGACAGCACATGTTTGAAGCGTAAATCTCACTTTGAGAAGGATTTGAGACTGATGTGCAAAACCTTTTTTTACAACCACAAAAAACACGTAATATATAGATGAATCTAGGCTTTGGATATTAAAGTAGAATCAACAGGTTTACCCAGAATTCTTCCACACATCAGGGCAATTGAAGGCAGCCACCCAGTGCATCTGATAAACTGCTGGTAAAGGGCATCTATCCACCTATTTTCTATACCTGCTTAATCCTGTTCTGGGTCACAGGGAGATGGTACCTATCACCAGCAGTTAATGGGGGAGAAGTGGGGTGCACCCTGGACAGGCTGCCTGTCCATCACAGGGCCACATAAACACAAACAGCCATGCACACGCACACCTAAAGCCCATTTAGAATCAACAATTATTCTAAGATCAATGTTTTTGTAGCATCTAAGTGTGAATCTGTTAAGTCTTCTTGTAACCTTTTTAGAGCACTTGAACTGCTTTTTGTGTTAAAGACAGTTAGTGCCATTTGCCAAAGGATTTCAAGTTTTAGCATGAAACAGGTAAATTGGTTTTACTCTGAGAATGATGTAGCACTGTTTCAATGTACACCTGTAGTTTTTGAGTTTAATAACATCTGTTTACTGGCTTAAATATGACATGTTTATCCTTTGATTCACAGTTTGGAATAAGTGGAAGTAAAATGTCCCGTGATCAAATCTCAATATGGCCTGTTGATAAAGAGATGTATTGCATTTCTGAACTCTTGCAAGTGTCTGTTATTAGTAGATCTCAGTGCAGCCGTTTTTCATTTCAGCCTGAGTTATGGACTAGGGTGGGTGTTTTCAGGTGGAACTGAAAAATAAGGTATTAGGGGGTTAAATCTCCCAGATGAGCCTCACTGCAGATCTGATGATCCATCAGCTGAATTGTGCCTTCAGCCTCTGATGTGCTGTTTATCTGTTTCTTAGCCAGTTAAAGGTGAACTCATTATTCCTGCAGGTTGATTTCCTGCGACTCTGGGGGCCATAGTGGGAGGGATGAGGCGCACTGTTTCCTGGCTTGTTGATGGACACCTTAATTACAGTGGAAGCTGATTAATTATGGGGCTAGCAGTTGCCACTTTTCCATGACCTGTTTCCTGCTGCCACCCCTTCAACTGGTCAAAGAACATGAGCCTTAGGTGAATGTCATCACTGCTGTAACCACAGTTACAACTGGGATACTTCGAAAGAGAGGTCACTGGTCCATCCAAGAAAAATAATTAATAATGGGAATAATAATTTGAATTACAGCATAGGTTGTTCTTTAATTACACTTGTAGGAAGAATCTTCAAGTGTAAAGATTGTGACACAGTCTTACTAAAAACAAATGAAAAGATTAGTACCTTTAAGCAATAGTATGCTTAAATTCTTGATCTAGACTAATCTCCGCTTTAACAATATACCACATAGTTGTTGGACAACCACTAAATGAAACATTAAGAAATTACTCTAAACAATTTGAATAAATTAGTTTGTTTTTTAAAAATTAATAAAAAAACACATATTTGTCTGTATGTCATGTGTTGCTGTCGAACTTTGAAGTTTAATGTCAAAGTTTAACCAAGGCGATGATAAATAATAATTATTTAAAAAATTGGTCCAAGTCCGCCTATCTTCATTTGAAAAGTGTACTCCAATAGATTAAATTATAAATGTGAGGACAGCTGTCAATGAGGATACAAAGCGGTGTGAGGCAGGTATGATGGTGGGCAACAAAACAATGTGCATGGCTTGGACTATAGTTTTGCAAGCTGTGCATTCACAAAAAGTTGTCATTTTCAAAAACTGGTCACTCAAATTGCGGCCTCACAGTTTGCTGGTCTCTTGGTAGCAACCACTTAGAATTCAGTGGGACTGCAATTGAAAATTTGCCTATTTTCTTGCAATTTTTCTTCATCTAGACTCCAATAGTTGCAGTTTAGTGAGATACTGGGTTAGGGAATACCTTTCAGTATCCTGCCTAAGGACTTCAGAAAAGATGGAATTGCTGATAGGTGCATAAGTGCAAACAAGAGTTAGAATCGTTTCCCTCCCAAATATAAAGGAGAAACTACAGTATTTTGTTCACTTGGGAAAATTTCAATTTTCAATCAGTGAGACAGAGTGCTGTCAGTCCAACCAGGCTCAATGCCTCTCATCCAGGACAACTCCAGCAAGGAATAGAGTCCAGCACCTCTCGATAAGTTTGCCTTCAATGCCAAGCTCTGAAGTGAGCCTACCTATATACTGTATAGGTTGTATTTCTGAAAGTTCCACACAACCTCAGACTCATTCCCCAACAGTGAAGTAATGTTTCATGTCTCAAAGGCAGTGGTGCCCAATCCGGGTCCTCGAGGGCCACTATCCTGTATGTTTGAAATATTTCTCTGCTTTGACACACCTGATTTGAATGACTGAGTTATTATAAGTTATATTCTGTAGAACTTGAAGACCTGCTGAAGAGCAGGAAAACAACTAAAACATGCAGGACGATGGACCTCGAGAACCAGGATTGGACACCACTGCTCTAAGTGATATGGTATCACTAGTCTGGGTGAGGTGTCTGCTTGCTTTGCGTTGTTAGTCTGTGTGAGGGTTTATAGAGTCATGCTAAATCAGGCCCTCATTCAAAACCAAACTGCAATGGAAACCCTAACAAGGATGGGCTGCCCTGGACAACATAACTCCTGGATCCTTAGGGCTCTCAAATCCTTCCACCAAGAGAAAGTGGCAGTTTATGAACAGACGAGAATATAATGCTTTGAAACATTTACCTTATGCTACTGAACTATAAATGTTGCATGAGAAATTATGCTATGCTGCTGTTTGAGAAATGTATTTCACAAATAAAATCAGACAAAATAAAGATAAAATAAATCTTGTTTTACTGATCTGGGTTCACACTAGGGAGACACTGTGCAGCATCACTGTACACTCATGTGACACTTGTGAAATCAGATGCTGTCTTTTCAAACCCTGCTAGAATGAAGGAAAAAAGAGAGAACCTTTTCATATAACATAAAGTGTGTGCAAATGAACGAGTGTCAATTATTTTTTAAATGACAGACTAATTTAATAAGTGACGGATGTCTGACTGCTATATTGTCCATCCATCCATCCATCCATCTACCTTCTTCTGCTTATCCGGGGTTGGGTCGCGGGGGCAGCAGCCTAAGCAGGGAGACCCAGACTTCCCTCTCCTCAGCCACTTGGGC
>JAOXNZ010000038.1:8876971-8888180 GCA_028566095.1 Kryptolebias brasiliensis
AACCGAACAGTATACTAAATAATAACTTAAACACACAGTTAATATTTTAAAACTAAAATTTGGGTTTTTTAACATGTGTGGTGTAATTTGTTTGTAGTCTTACATTTTATTCATTTTTATTTATTTTTCCAGAGTCACTTCCTCACCCTTTTCTTTCCAATTTCCCTCCCTGCTCAACTGTTTACCCACAAAGCCATTAGGTCAATGATGTCAGACTGTTGGAGGCTGAACAAAAGGCCACCGTCTGTTTAAGTTGCTTCATCCTGGGCCTTTACCCCCCCCCCCCCCACACACACACACACACACACTCACCCATGCAGACACACACACCTACATTCAGCCTGTGACTGTGACATTTACATATTTTAGCTTCTGAACTTGTCACTGATTATAATTTTGCCCAAAGCTGACAGAAACTGAGAGCGCCGGTCTTATCAGAATTGAGAATATTCTAATCTTTATGAGAGTTATTGGACTTTAATCAAAATTACCCTGTAATTGGTGTCTGTGATTAGATTAGTTGGAATGAAATCAAGCATTCCCCTCCCCTTTAAAAGGATTAGAGTGGGTTAAAAAACAGTGTTCAATCTGAGCAGCGGATGCAAATGCAATCTAATAGAGGGGGGAAAAAGCATCTTATGGAGGAAAAAACGGACTTGTTGGGAATGCAAATCGGCCCAACCCGGTTTTATGCTAATAAAAGAAGAGGAAAACATTTCAATGTATTCTTGTCTTGTTACAGCTGGGCTAAAAGCTTCTAAATCCCTGCCATTTACCAAATTAAACTAATTTCAAGTGCTTCCAAAAGGCACATCTGTAGGCTGACGTTTGTCCCCCCGGCCTTTGAGAAGTGGGCCGCACCAAAGCATTCAACATCCCATTGATCCTTGAATAGTCATGCCTGTCAGGCAGCCATATCAACCATTATCATTCTAATTTTACTGCCTTTCTTGGTCCCTAATCTAATTTGCAATGATGCTGGAGCATTTCGCAAGGCTACTGCACTTTCTTCAGAATTTCAACAAGGGTATTAAAAGCTTCCCAATTTACATTAATGAAGTACACATTTAATTAAGGCAGGTTGCAAAAGACCCACGGAGAAAGACAAGTTGGAAACCAGGACGACAGGAGGTGACAAAGCCTGAGAGCTTAGGAAGAAGACAAAAAAAGATAAACTACTTTTTCTTCATAGGATGGAGCTAGAGGTCATCGTAGGAAGCAACCAAGATTCAGATTTACTCTCAAGATCCAAAGATGTCTCATTTTGATTTAATTCCTTGTGCATCGACTTTTCTCCTCCTCAGGCTATAAGTGGGATGAGATAAAATGGGAGAAAAGACATCAAGGAGAAGAATCAAAGCTTGTTCAAATTGGGAAATGACAAACAGATGTGGCTTTTACTGCTCCACTAAAAAGGTTATTTTATTTTAATGTTTGCTTTTGATCAGAATTTTCAATACACTCAGCAGTTCTTTGTTTTGTATGTTGTGAACATTTGTAAATCAAAGGCCAGAAATTTTAGGACTACAAACTGTGTTTTAATGAAAGTCATTAAAAGTGTGAAAATTGTGTGAAATTGTCAAAGTCTGAAGGAATTTTAGTCCTGTTATTGTTTTTGATGCAGCTTGATGTGACTCTAAGTTCATCATTAGTAATAAGACATAACATTTTATAAACATACTAACAGGTCTTCAGTGTTCTCCACACTGACTTTGCAAAATACAGAAAATAAGGCTTAAATAAGACTGAGAACAAGCAATTCCTCTGCTGTAAAGTAAAATTTTTGTTTTATTCTAAAGATATTTGCAGTAAATGTGAATTTTGGTCACTGACTACCTACTGATGACCTTAAAGCCGTCTTATAATATTTCTGAAAAGGTTAAGGTGGTGTCCCACTGGGTTGCAACTATATGCCAAACAGCATTCGTGAGGTAGTCTCCAGAATGTAATGCAACAGTGTGGTGGTTCCTAATTTCCTAATTTTCTCTCAAAATATTCAGAGTTGACGCCAGTGTCTTGAACCTGTCTGAATTTTATCGTGGCTGTCTCCAACTTGTCTCAAGTGCTCAAGAGCTGTATTTCAACACCTGCCCAGGAGCTCTCCTCTGACAGAAAACATCTCCAGGTCAATGATAAATAATAATTACTTAAAAACTGGTCTTCATTTTCAGAAATGTACTCCAGCAGGTTAAATCATAAACTTGGGGCGGCTGTCATGGTGGGTACAAAGCGAGCTGAGGCAGGTATGATATGGGCAGAGGTAGGCAATAAAATAATGTACATGACCAAGTAATGCAGTTTTGCAAACTGTGTACACAAATATTCCCTATTTTTATAATTTTTTTAAACTGGCAATTTAAAACACGTCCACACGGCTCTCTGGTTGCTTGGTTCAAAAATACTTAGAATTCAGTAAGACAGTAACGGAAACTTCACTGGTTTTCCCACAATTTAGATTTGCCAACTAATCTCAAACAATTGCAGCCTCCTGCAAAACCTCCTATGGCCTTTAGGTCAAATTGACCCAAAGTTACAAGGACTTCTCTACCTCTCTTTGTCTCTCTCTCTCTCTTTTGAGGGCTTCAGGAGGGTTAATTCTTATTTTTTTAATATTTCAGTGATCAAGTTGTTCAACTGCAAGTCACCTTTCTCAATTGATGGACTTTGCTCAGTTGTTACAGGACTCTGAAATAATTTGCTTGGCTAATTAACTCACTCATTCTGCAATGTTTGACTGTATCACTCAGTTTTAATCTGTAGGAATCCAAATGAAAGTTGAATTTAACACATTAGCTAAGTTATTTGTTGGGATTGTATGTCACTTGGACATGACTTCCTGCTGTGAGCTTTGCTGCTGCTCAGTTTGTGTAAAACAGACAGTTAGAAATCATGTCCCCCTTCACCAGGGTGGCAATGTAAGAGGAGGAGGTGGTGAAGGGGTGTTATGCTTTTTCTTCTCTAAATTCCCTTTTTGTGTTGTACAGATGGGGGGGGGGGGGGGTGTTTAGGCATGTGTGGTGGCCTCTGGGGTGGGGACTAAGGGAGGAGGGGCACAGACAATGATCCATGCTCGTCCGCCGTGAAAAGCCAAAGTTATAAATTCATCTATTTGCTCTCTGCTGACCTCAGCCCAGAGCCGGCTCGCCCACAATGCATCAGCCTGTCACACTGTCGAGGAAAACGTGAAGGAGGAAGAAAGACTACCAGATGCTTTATTGTCTCTGTAATTTCCACATAATTAGCCGGGAAGAAAAGTCCCCGCTCTGGTTTAATCAGGCTGAATGAACTTGAAGATTACCATTCTGCCTGATAGCAGAACCACCAGCTCTCCTCCACCCCCTTCTCACCCAGCCCTTATCCCAAAACTGTGCTGCTGTAGAGTTTAACTGTGTGTGACTACGGACTGTGAAATTGGTTAATGCACACACACTGGCTGATGACCTACCCCATGCTGACTGTTGATGTAGTTGAACAGATTAAGCGAATCAATCTGTTAACACCTCCTAACATTAAGTTGGGCAGCCTGATGTAATGGGGCCACTCAGCCTGAGAGCAGAGTGCTGTCATTAGTTAAGACTCTGCATGCAGCACCATCAAAGCCACATTAGTCTATTGATGATGTTTAATTTGCTTTTGATAAGCCACCTGAAAGTTGTCCTCAGCTGATGAGCGTAATAGTTACTAATTACAAAGATATTACCAATGAGTTAAAAAGACATTTACATCAATGACTGAAAGGCCTAATTAGGGAAACAACATCCTCACAAATCAACTGAACTGAAGATACACATTTAAAAAAGTTGCTGCATTCACTTCTTTTGTCACTTTTTTTTTGGGGGGGGGGGACTTAATCTTGTTCAGGGTTGCTGGTGTCTGATTCAGCAGTCAATGGTGAGAGATGGGATACCTCCTGGACCAACCCTTTCTTCTTTTACAGGTAATTATGTTCTTATTACTCTACTAGCACAGATGTTGCCCATTCTTCAAAACGTTGTACACTAATGATAATTTAGTTTCATCACAACAGTTAATAAAATAGTTTGTGGTGACATTCTCTATGCCAAAAATGGCTTTTACAAAACTTAGCATGCTAGGCATTTTGGTCTTCTGTGCACTTCTATTATTTTAATATGCAACCTTAAAAATACAAGTGTGATGTATGGCCTTCTTCACCTTGGCTGACGACACCCCCCCACCCCCACCCCCATGATGCTAGAAAGTCAACCAGAATGCAAATTTATTTTTACAGGTTCCTTGCAAGGTCTTCAGAATGCAATGGGCTTCCTATTATGTTTGACAGCTCTGCAGTGGTTTTGAGCATGCATAAAATTTCTGTGGTGAGGTTGTAGTGGTACATCATTGTGGTGGGAATGCATTGAGGTTCTGGGTGGACTGCAGTGGGAGCAGTGGCAGGATATCCATGACGTGGGGCCTGTTTGCACTAGTGTGGCCTGGTCATCTGGAATTTGAAACAGGACTTTCAACTCTGGCCTCATGCCTAGTCTACAACAGTGATTGTGACATGGTCATGGAATCAGCCTGGCACAGAAATGATACGTGTTGGTGACATCTTCTAGTTGCCTCCTTATGAGGTCTGAATGAGTCATACTTGGGCTGGTTTATAAATTGTAATAAAGAAGCAAGAGAATGTCTCAGAGAGATTAAAAATAATAGCGAAAAATCTATTTGGTGGGTCCTCAGAGCATAGCAGCATCAAGACTGCCTTGAAGGAGCTTCTTCTAATTTGCCACAATTTAGCTGTGTTCTAATATGTCGGTATATATTGTGGCAAAGGTGGTTGTGTGAAGGAGATCTATTTGACAAACAGAAACTGTAAGAAAACTTTGCATGGAACCCACCAAAATTTATTGAAAATGCATATGCATATATGTATATATATATCAGATAAGATAAGAATAAACAGTTGTGTTTATGTATGCATCAATTATGTACTTTTGTTGCACCATACTTGCAATAAAACAAAGTTCTAATAATATTAACTAATATTAATTAAAACTAATTTGAAGAAATTTTACAAGACAGAAAGAGGAGGCTCTGTTTTTAGAGTGGGTTCATTGTTGTGTGTTTTCGGTTCATCTCTTCTTGTGACCTGAAGTGTCTCCAAATGCTCTGACTCTCCACTCGAGCAGAAGAAGAAGAGCAACCACTCGTCTGCTACATAATCTCACACAGCCACAAAGGAGGCGGCAGGAAATGAGGGCAGAAAAGCACCTTCAGATGATCTGAAGATGAGTCAAAGCCAGTGCAGCTGGACAAGCCCGGCCCTCTGTGCACAGCCAGTGTAGCAGGAATGCCCCCCCCCCATCCCTCAGAAAATCTGTTAAAGGGGGCTCAGCATGAATGGCCCACTTTATTACAGCGTGCCGTGTGCAGTCAAACAACAGCTCCAGGCCCATCCTGCAGCCTTTATTCACAGCCTTTAGGGAGGCTTGTAAAAGTGCTCTGCCCTGCAGGATTTTGGCTGGTGGGAGGGGGTATGGGGGTGTGCTTCTTAACAAAAATCAGCCTCGAGTTAAAGCCCAACACAAGATCGTGGGTGGGCTGCTTGTCCCCCGCCCACTTTGACGGGACTGATTCCCACCATGACCCCTGCCAGGCCGAAGCTCCATGGCTGACAGCTTCATGGCCAGTGACGAGAACTCATCACTTAAATCCTCCATCATAAAAGAAGCCATATTTCCCTCAGGCGGCAGCGTTAAGTGGCACTATCTGTCTAGTATATCGCCGCGGGGAACACGACAGGCTGTCAGCAGAGAGTCAGAGAACACAGAGCTCAACACGAGGGTGAATACGGCATGAAATCAGCCACAAAGAGGCTGACGGCAGGGAGCAGATCTCACACAGAAAACAAGATGTCTGTCCCTCTGAGGTGAGGAGCTAATCAGGAGGTTAACACGATCACTTATCACACACACAGCCTGCAGAGACAACTGCAGAGATTTTCTTCAACACAAAATACACAACAGGAAAACCAAAAGCAACAAAGTCTTAATGTGAAGGATAAAAAATAAGAAATCACAAGAGTGTCACAAAAAGAACAAATCTACTTATTGCTGCTATGCCAGCAAATTAAACAGAACAGTATCACAATATACCATGGAAAGTTTATTGTTCAAACAAATTTTTTCATGTTCTTACTATATTTATTTCACTTTTTAACCTAAATGTTTTTGCATTATTGCAATAAACACACCTATCACATTATGATTTTTTAAGCCTTCAAACAATATGTTATCAAATTACAAGATAAAAACATATTGATTAACATGATTTTTTTGGTATAAGCATGTATATTGTAATAATGTGAAAACATTTTAACCAGAATGGCAGCAATATGCTTCTCTATAAATGAGCAAAATAAAAAATAAATGAGTAAATACTGCTGGGAGTAATAACAGATATAATGTGCAAAAATATAAAGTCAAACGACTAACCCTAAAAGAACAAATAAAGCATATTTATTAATTTGTACATTTATTTGTTCATATTTTGTACATATTTAAAATTTTACATTTTATTCTTTGCTCTTTCTTTGTTTTTCTCATGATTATAAATGGTATTTTGTCTTTGTCTCTCTGTCTAGTTTTAGTTATGTTTGACTCTATGTGCTCTTAGTCTTTTATGAATTGCACTTGGTTTACATTGAGGATACTTATTTTTACTCATTTACAATTAGCAATTATCTCAAAATCTGTGTCTGAATAAATTTTATGTGAGCAACAAAGAACTCTTTATTCATCCACAAGACTTAACTTCCTGAGCCTGATGGGGAAATTAGTTTAGTGTGTCACAAGAAATCCAGTGACAAACAGTTTTAGAACAACAAATTTTAGACTTACGTGGAAAACTGAATATAAGTAAGGATTTGAAAATGATCTTACTTATTGTCTGCCTCAAGTTTGTTCAGAAAAAAAAACCCAAACAATTTTGATGAATGGTTAAGATTATATTAATAATGGATTAAGCAGTTTTCTCATGCAGCAAGGTTAGTTGATATAAAGGAAGGAGACAACTCATCCTCAAGCCCAACTGGCTGGGATTAAGTGCTTTAAAATGTAAAGATAAAATTAAATAAAATGATGAATATGAGAAAGAAAAATAAAGAAAAATGAATAAAGAGAATAAATAAATGGCATTATGAAATTACAAAAAAAGATTTCAGACAAAATAAATAAATTACTTTTCAGTTGTTTCTTTTATAACATTATGAGAAAAAAAAAAAGATCTAGTCTCCACGCATAAACTGGTACTGAAGTCAAGTGTGATCCAGTAAAGTGAAGGTGAACACCAAATATTTTATGGTAAGATCTGGTGTAAGGCCTGTTGTGTCACAGTGCTGAGTCTGAGTGACAGCTGGGTGCTGGGAGGTCTGATCGGACCCAGAGAAAGGGGAGGATGATGTGTGTCGAGCAGAAAAAGGATGACTGTGGCGTGTTGGCGGGTGTCTGTGGGGGAAATGTTGGGGAGGGGTGTGTGTGTGTGTGTTTGAGGTTGGGGGTGGGAACAGTGGACTGAGTAAAGCCAATGAATAAATCAGTGGTTAGTAACAGTATTTGAATAACAGGAGGAGGAGGAGGCAGAGGAGGAGCTCTGCAGCTGCATTACTCAACAGACAATAGTCACTCAACAGATGGGAGCGTTTAGTTAAAGAAAGTCAGCATTTTGGTTAAGAAAGCTACCGCCCGCAGATCCTGCTGGACCACACTGACAGGTGGTCTGATCTCAGCCTCCTGCCTTTCTTCCAGCCAGTGTAGCACTTTGTGTGTCCATTTCACAGGGGTGGACCTGAGCCACCGCTCTACTGCACGCGGGTGCCTTGATGTCCACCAGCTTTAACATGCCTGATGTTGGTCTGCCGGTAATCCTGCCTGAGCTGAGAACAGTGTGATTAAGAGAAAAGTCCCATCTGTTGCTTTATGAAGGTCTGCTTACAGCAGCAGAGACACGTCTGTCACGTTTCCTGTTAGTACATAGCAGGGACATGTCATAACAATCCTGGCCAGGGTGACCTGCTGAGAGGGTCACTGTCAGGCCCTTTGTGACTCCCAAGTTCTCTTCAAACCTGATGGGCTACATTAACAAAACTAAGGACCTGTCCATACTGATCTGGATATTTCTAAAAATTTATATTTTCTGCTGCATTTGCAACATCAGTCCACACACAAACTGAGTTTTTGGTGAGAAAAAATTGATATTTTCAAATGAGCTTTTCAAAACTGAAATTTCTTAAAACTCTGTTTCTAGCTGACCTGCGGACCTGTTTCAAATGTTATCAACCAGGTGATTTGCATAGACAGGAGATACAAAGCTTTTCAGAAATGATGACGTAAAGCAACCTGTACCTGCTCACTATCTCTTGGTGCCATATAAAACAAATAGATATAGAGCTGTTTTTACTCGTGAGTAATTTAGGACTTCAGTTCCATGACTGTGTGTTGTTTTCTGATGGCAACCTCAACTATTTTCACACATGTCCATCATCAAATAAACTAAATTACTGAGCTTTTAAGAGCACTTAATATGATTTAAGTCATTTGAGTTACTGTGTTTAACTAGAAAAGCTGAAGAAACCAGAAATATGTTGAACCTGTTTTGTATGTATCCTTGAATCCTTAAATATGTTCTTACCATAATATAATTTTAAATTTTCTAAATAATAATGACATTATTGAGGATGTTACAAATTTATATACCATTTTTAAATTTATTTTTGTCTTCATTTCCAGTTCACAGAACCAAATATACACATCTAATGAAAGTTTAGTCCACAGTTTGGCTTACCTTTGCCTGACTTTACAATAATTTACAACTAGCCTGAGACCCACCTCACATGACATCATAAAAAAAAAATCTGTGCAGTCTGGTCAGTTGAATATCAATATAAATATCAAATATTTTCATAGTTTTATGAAAGCAAATGATCTTTTTAGGAGAAAATCCAACAAATGTTCATGTTAGTTTTGTTTGCCTGACTTCTTGTGGGCGTAATCGAATGAGATTAAAGTTGTTTAAACCTAAAAGCAACCACGGACAGCTTGATGGATCTAGCTCTTCTCTCCATAAGCACAACACACTAAGATCCAATTTGTAAACTCCCAATCATAATGGATGACTGGAGAAAGCCTCGAGCCGCGATCAGCTCATCTTTCTTGTGCTCTGTGGCAAGCTCACCTGCAGGAGATGCATCGACGTGACTTGACAGCAGAGGGTGATTCAGACCATCTCAATCTGCATGTGAACACCTCGGCTGATGTACTTTGGCTGACTGAGTGCCAGTTTAGGACCCTGTGTCTGGCATTTTATACTCTCATTTCTCTGTTTTTGTCAGAAAAGCTTTGCAGGCGGCCCAAATAGCCCTTGTAGAAGAGATGGATAGAAATTGAATTCTCTCTGTCTCTGTGTATAAACTAGTAATTGAATATCACATTTATTCTCCTATTTATAAAGAGTGAGCGCTGTTAGCATTAGCTGTGCATTATCTGATTTTATTAGCTTTACATGGGATGACTGATACTCTAAAGCCTCTCCTGGCTGCCAAATCTGCATTTGTGAGTCTGGAGACACTGAGGACATTAGAGTTAATCACTCTATGTTTGGCTGCCAATGCCCCCACCCCCTGTCTCCAATATCCCTCACATAGATAATGATATTTCTGCCTCTTGCCTGTGAAGGTTGAATACCCAGCATGCTTATAGAGATGACAGTCCTTCTCCTTACTACCCAGTTGGTAATAGTCTTTGGGAATGAATTATTTTTAAGTGAATTAGCCAGGATGCATAGTGGGAAGGTCTGATTTGGAGCTTTGTGGAATCTCATTAAAAGCAGGGATGGCACATTGTGGTGCCGCGTCCCCATAATGACATGCAGAAGGCCTGGCCCAGAGCAGCCATGGGTCTGCTCATAACGGGCCTGATTCATGGATCTTTGATTGCTGTGTAGAATTGGATTAAAGGATCATCTCGGCTCTTAAAGACCACAGTGAAATAAACGGTTTACCCATGTATTTGACTCTGTGAACAGTTGCAGATGCCTCCTGCTTTGCATACATCAGCGGTGGACAAGGGGAGGTGAAAGTCAATTAAACATTAATGGTTCTTTTGCACTGAAGCGCCTGTTCACAATAAATGGATCACATTTCTTTTCTACCAGCTCTGCACATCCATCTCTGCATTTAGAAATGGCTTTTACTGATTTTAAACTTCATCTCCACACAACTTCATCTCCTCTGATCTGAAAACTATCAATTTCACACTGTTTCTTTACTTTTATCAGTAGATTAAATTTAGATCATCATAGGTTTTTGAGATAATAACTTTTAGACAATTCTGGGATCAAAATCCTGAGTCCTTTCACAAAGCTCTGATCAGATGGGTGCAGCTATGTCTGCTTACAGAACAGTACTGATTATCAACAGTAAACACAGATTTCATGTCCAGATATTCATATTTCTATGTGTTTTTTTTCCCACACTGCAGTGACTTTTACATGACAAGACTCTGCAGTATAACTAAACTGAAGACTGATAGATGTAGAATCTTAAAATGATTTTTGCTGTCTGACTGCTGAATGTTTTGAAATTGGGTTAACTTTTCTTTACAGATTTGTATGTCTGTCAATGCGGAGAGCACTTAACTGGAAATCCTCCTCCAAAGGTGTGAAAACTGTGTGGAGCAGCACAAGGTCAACTGAGAGAATGTGAAATATTTAATAGAAAGCACTACATGAGTGTGTGCGTGAATGGGAAAATGAGAAACACAGTAAAACACTTTGCAGATCCTGGAGAGGTTAAAAAGGCACTGTGTAAGTGTGGACCACATACAATAGCCAAAGGAAGTTTCATGCAACTGCGTCAGAAATATAGTATCAAAGACATTTAAAAACTAACTAGAACCGACAAAAAGAGATGAGTAACCTAAACGCTACAAATCTTTTCTCTGTTTGGACTCTCGTGCAGGTATACATAGTTCTCTCTGGTGGTTTTCACTGTTTCAGAAGTTGGATTATTTTTATTGGGAGTTTATTGTTGAATTACTCCACCATCTCCTCGTTTAGAAGTCCATCCATCCATCCATCCATTTTCTTTACCCGCTTTTTCCATTCTGGAAGCTGATAGCCGGTGCCTATCTCCAGCAGTCACTGTGCGAGAGGCAGGGGACACCCTGGACAGGTCGCAAGTCCATCGCAGGGC
>JAOXNZ010000038.1:8905621-8917219 GCA_028566095.1 Kryptolebias brasiliensis
TGGATGGATGGATGGATGGATGGATGGATGGATGGATGGATGGATGGATGGATGGATGGATGGATGGATGGATATAACAAAACTTGCAGATGTAAAGTATTATGTTCTTTCATACTAGACAGTTCTGTGTCTGCTGCATCATAGTTACAGCTCATTCATTGGTTGCATATATTTACTTTCAGCTGCATTAGTGAGTGTTATAAGTAAATATAAGTTCATTCAGTCCATTTGGGCTTAAAACATAGGTCTTGATCTCAGCACATGTTTGGTATTTCACTGATCAATAGTAACTGAGCTATTATAAAATAAAAGGTTTAAATGACACATTGCAACACATTAAAGGTCTGCGCTGCAGCTTCACATTATAATCCGCCAAGAGTGATGATACGGTACCACCTGAGTGAGAAGTTGTTCTCCAGCATGAGCAGGCTGTCACATCACCATGTCATGCCTAACCATAATATTAGTCTAACTGGGTAAATGCAGCCATTAAAAGGCTATTGAGGCTTATCAGCTAACACAAACTGTTTGGTTTATGGCCATAACTGCAGCTGGTATTTTAACGAGGTGTCACAGTGCGCAGCCTTCCAGCCTGGCCTGATAACCATGACACCACAGAGATACTGATCTCAGTGTTGTTATTGAGGACAGGCATGTGTGGCTGATTGAAAAGGCTGCTGGGAAAATGGTGGGGGTGGGGGCTATGAGAAAGTTTAAGCGTTAATTATTATTTAGCGATAATTCTGAAGTTTGGCAGCATAATAATAGAATTCAAGGCCACTTAAAATATTCTATTTTGTAATTTAAGCCACTTATAAGGTAAGCATCACAATGATTTAAAATATTGGGATATTATCTAATATCAGGTTTGTGAAAGAAGTTTTTTTTTGTCTGGTGAGAATCTTAAACGAGAAATTTAATGCTTTTGCTGAAGCTCAGCTGAGATTGGTAATGCTTCTAAAGCCAAACTATCTTATGTATCTAAATAACCTGAAATAGTATTAGTATTAGCTAATAAACCTCAATAGGCTTTAATGGCTGCATTTACCCAGGTAGATTGTCAAAATACAATGGATTGAACCAAATGTGTAATAAAAAAAAATTGGACCAGATCTGTACCTGCAGTGTTTAGTAATTCTGCCCAGGTCTGGGTCAGTTAGTGTAAAGCATTCTCAGTTAGTTATTAAAGTTCAGTTTTTAGTGATATTTAGTCTGTTTTGACCTGCACCAGTGGCTCAGGTTCAGTTTCAGTCAGCTCTTTTTGTTACACTCTCAATCAGTGATTCTTCTGTTATACAACAAACCAGTCCCAAAAAAATTTGTATTTTTATGCTTATTTTAAGTTTTAAGTTTTTTAAACCATACTTTTAAAGCAACACAAACATTTAGATCTAATCAGTAACTGCATATAAAGATGGACAATGCCCTTCTGTTTATAAAAGTGAAGTTATATCCTTTTTATGGGTGCTTCCATGTTGTATTTTTGGAGCCAGTGTGGAGATGTGGGGCAGAAAGTTCTGCCTATTCAATCATGGTGTGTTTGAAGCATGAAACAACCTAATACTACTAAAAGTATTAGAAAAATGAATATTTTGAATATACAACAACAAGGTAAGAACTATGTAAATCAATGAAGTTAACATATGGAAAAATATGTCTGAGGTGTATTTTCATTTTCTTAGCCAGGAAAATGTCCCATTTATTCACATAGACTTAAAAATATACTGCAGCCAGCAAACTAGGGGCACTTGTTTTGTTTTTCATACAATCTATTGAACTCTTTCATTACTTTGAACAGAGTAAAAATGTCAAAATGTCAGACAAATGTTGACAGGTACAAAACAGTGATCTGTTTTACAGAAAGGACAAAAGATAGCTGCCATTCAAGGTCTTCCTGACAGTTGTTTGTCAGCTTGGTGTGTAAGAGCCCTATGACTTCTGTACATTTAAATTTTGCTTTTATATATCAAGACCATATTGGTATCAAAAAAAGCTCATTGCTGTGTCTCCACAAGTCATTCAGTAAGTCTATGGACAAAAAGCGGCACTTGAAAACAGCCCAAAGATCAACAGCTAGTTTGGACTACAATCTACACCTACAAATGACAGCATCACTCTGCAGCAATGAAAGGTATGGTAGTCTGCACATTGTTAATTGGAAAAGCAAGAGAACACAATTCATTACAAAATCTCCTGCAAAGTGCTGCTTGTTTTGGAAATGTGATGATTTAGTAGAAAATATATGACACATTTCAGTTTTTGCTTTCTGTCATTACTGATGCTGTTGTTCTCCAGGACTAGTTTGCTCAATTTTAACATCCAGTCACAGAGATCAGTCTTATTTAATTCAGATAAAATTACCCATAACAGGGTCCAAGACGGCATTGGACACCAAGATGGGAGACAAGAAACAGATGCTCAGACCTGTTCAGGTTGGTAAAACCAGTCTTCATGTAATTAATCCAATCTCTATAGTTTGCATTAGAGCTCAAGCTCTGTGTCCAGACTGCAGCTATGACTGACTCATTAATAAACATCAGGGCAGTGATGTGTTCAGTACAACAAGAAATAATGTTGTGCTTTCAGTCAGTCATTGTTTGATTCAGCTTTAACAGAATGAAGTCAGGGCTGAAAAAGTTCCCTCCCTTGTGATTCATACACATTTTAGTTTATGAGAGTGGCTTTTTGAGCGGTGAATGATGTCCTCTTTTAATATTACATTTGAAATGTTTCACGGCTAACACATATGTCAAAGCCCCTATTAATCAAACGTAGTAGCCCTGTCGTTTGTCTTTGCCAGCCTGCTGTGTCGAAACTGCCAAGCTGCAAAACCTATAAAAGCCACAAACACATCAGCACTTCAATTAATGCTATTAAATGCAGCAGCAATTTCTCAGGGGCTGCTGTCACTCAATTTAAGTGACCCAGTAACTGAAGGGCCCTTAATAAGCAAGGCATCTATTTATCAAAGTGATAACCCTGGAATTGGACTCAGCCTTGACTAACAAACCAACCATTCATTTGTTTTCTATAACCACTTAATCCTGTTCACGTCCAGTCCATCACAGGGCCAGAACAGACATCAACGTGCACATGCACACTCCCACCCAAGATCAATTTAGAATCTCCAATCAACCTAACATGCATGTTGTTGAACTGTGGGAGGAAACCGAAGTACCCATAGAAAACCCACATATGCATAGGGAGAACATAGAAACTCTAATCTATTTTCTCCACCAAAGCAATGGGTTGCTCTTCCAGACCGATAAATTCAATTCCCTCTTCTGTAATCGTTTTTGTCTTATTGCTGTCCTATAGAAACTTGTTTCTTCTCTTTACAGTTTCCTCTAAAGTTGTTACCTAGTCGTGTTAGCTTTAAGAGTTAGCTGGGTGATCTCGGGGTACTCAGCTGAGTGTTTGAATTTTAAAATTCTAATACTGAGTGTAGCTTTATCACTATTGCAACAACAAATACCAGAATTCAAATGTTGCAAGCAGCTCCTGAATTACTCTAATTTTGAATTTTAAAATATTCCCATATTGGAAAAGAAACAGAAAAAAGGGGAAGAGTGGAATCTCCCAAATCAGCTGAATAGAAAATAAATCTATAGACAGTAAAGAGAAGACTGCAGTGCAACTGTAATCCTGTTGTATTTTGAAAATACACGTCATCTACTTCACATACTTCATGGTAATTTGTGTTTACGTGTGAAAAACAGCTATATTAAGCAAAAATCTTTTAGGTTACACATGTACCAGCGTGGTCTTTCTTCATGTTGAATCTCTGTCGTTGAATTTAAACTGAATGTTTTTAAATCTTTTATTATTCGCACCAACAGTCAAATAGCCAATTTTTTTTCATTCAAATTCAAAGTTTTCTGAAAGAATGGACTTCTTCCAGCTGTCTCTGTTCACCGTTTTCCTTCCAGCAGTTGTTGGTCTTCAGATTCTTGATTTACTTCTCAGTTTGCTCTCACAGGCCCCCCAGTCACTCCTGATTCAATAAAACATATTTCATATATAATGAAAGCAAACCTGCTCTCTGTATAAAACTGTGAGGCTGAACAAACAGTTGCACCATTAACAGCTACTGTCTGTAATTACAGCCATGTGATAATAAAGCCGGGAGTGAGGCGCAGGCTGTTGGCACATCAGCACATCCATTTTTCACAGGCGGCGTGCCGTAATATTGTCCCTCAACATAATGGCAACACTTGTTCCAATAAAACAGGCAGTTTTACACCATGTTTTCATAGTAAGCTTTTATTTGACTGCAGTAACAGTGCTGTGAATTCATCAAATCTTTTACAGCTCGCAGCAACTCATGAATGTCTCCCCTAACAGCTGCAGCGACTCTTATTAAAACTGTTCTTGTGCTGCCAGAAAAGATTACGGGAGACGCTTTCTAAACATTTCAGTGAGGTGAAACTTTTTTCTCTCTCTTTTTTCTTTCTGTGTGCCCATAAGGATGTTTAAGTCTGTATTCAATATGTGTGTCATACATGAATGTCAAACTCTGGATGCCTTTTTGGTTAAGGAGGTTTTCATCAAAGGCAACCCAACAAGCCTAATGGGCTGCTGGGAGCCTCCCATTTAGGGGGGGACACTGTCACGGGCCCTGTTGTACCTTTCTTTCTGTTTCTTCACATTTTTGCTCTCTCTTTGCCTCATCTGTCTGAGTGTCTGTGTCTCTGTTAAAGTGTTTTTCAGGGGCGGAGCTTCTCTCTGGTTCCTCCTCTCTTGTTGGAACACCTGGAAGCTGTTATTACCTTACATGCTTGCGGTTCAACATCACTCACCTGCTACTTAAGGCTGAAGATATCCTCATTTGCTGCTGGATTATTGAGGGTGATGTCACACTCCTCCTGTTGTGGCCCTCCTCTAAAGTTTCTGTAACCTGTGGAGGGTGAGGAGATCTGTGGACTTAATGTGCTTAGGTGAGCTAAGACGTACTGTGTCTGGTGCATAGTTGTTACACATTGACCAGGTGGGTGTGTGCACTCACAAGTGTGTACCTGTTAGTTCTGTGTTTATCTTTGTTATGTTCAGTGCTTGATATGGAGAAAAGAAATCAGGGGAAAGATAAATAGAGAAAAAGATAAAGAGATAGGGAGATGAGAGGGGGTGAATGTAGGACTGGATTATTGTTTGGTTTTAGGGCTGGGATGACTGGAAAAATGTATAAAATACGGTTAAATTAAGGGCTTAGTTTAAATGGAAATGTATTAAATTAAGGTTAGGTTTTGGGCTGAGGATATTGGGCATGTGTATAAAATTATGGTTACCTTTTAGGCGTGGGATTACAGGACAAGTGGATAGAATGTGGTTTAGGACTTGATTTAAAATGTGGTTACGTTTGTGGTTAGAGTTATATACACATTTATATACCTAAATGAACATGTTTAGCTACATTGGTGACTAGTGTAGAGAGTCGTCATATATATAGATAGTGCAGTGAGTTATCATCACCTGGTGCAGTGAGTTGATATAAAGTTGATGCAGGTTTGTACTCTGCAAAAGTGTTTACAAAAACATCAGACTTAGTGCATTCACATTTCCTACACAGAGTTTCATGAATTTATCACAAATGGCTTCATGACCGCGGTGCCTCACAGATCAGGATTCAAGCATCTGTACAGAATTAAGATCAAGTCATTAGCAGAATAAATCCAAATCCAGGTATTGCTCAGTTTGTCACAATTACACTAAAATGATCAGTTTGTTTGCCTTGTTTTATTCTTTTTGCCATTTATTTTGAATATTTGTGTTTCTGAAACAGAAGAATACTGTAACATATATCTTTTTGAGTTCTAAAACTTTCTTCACAAGGAAAATCTTTTAAAAGTAAAATTTTCATCTCTACTGTCACCTCCAAACCAATGTAATGCTCAGGATGGGGAGTGAATCAAAGTTATGATATGATAAGAGAATCTCAAATGTCAGATTGTTTCACATATCTCACAGACAGCTCTCATCAACACACTTCAACATGTACATGTCTGCAAAGCTTTAGCAGGAGGCATGAAGACTTAAACACTTTTCTAAACAAAAGACAGCCGAGAAAAACCTTAACCAACAGTTGACCAATAGCTCCAGCAGGTGAAGAACTCTTGGTTTGGAGAGAAAGGGTGTGAAAAAGAGGAATAACTTTGAATAGAGTGTTGTGGATTGGTGAGGGTGCAAGATAGAGAGTTAAGTTTCAGTGATGGACATGAAAATGCCTTGTTGAACTAATTTACCTAATGAATGACTCCATCCTTCTCTTTGTCTGCAACAATGGGTCCTTCTCCACCTCGCTCTCCACCCTCCTATCACCCTGTGGCTGTGAATGCAGGGACCACCCACACAGGATGGTGTAAAGAGGAGGGTTCATCAGCAGGTACAGCCTCACTGTCAGGAGTTCACAGGAAGTTCATACAACCTCTCGAGGACAGCTGGGATTTCTGACCTCACAGGACTCCACAGGCAGGTTTCCATGTAAATACACCCCCGTGTTTCTGTTCTGTTTACAACCACAGTAGTGATACAACCTGCAGCTTGTTCAGTTGCAGTTACTTGCATATACACTGTTGTCTAACACTGCAGGACTCTGAATCAGTGAGGCGTGGTTAGTGCTTCAATCGCCTTCATTTAGGACATTTCAAGGAGGTCTAGAAAATTTCAGCAGTTTTACTTGAAGATTCAGGTAAATCCTCAAATTTCTGAAATTATCTAAATATTCCATTTTCTTTTAATCTTTTGCTAAGCAAATCCGCTGTCTAAAGACACAAATGAGAAAACTTTTAATAAAGGATGGACGCTAAAAGGTTGTCATAATGGAATAAAATGTCCAAATACTGCAGTTTATAGTTGCCGTAATGGGCTTGATCTGTAAGGCTGAGGAAACTTAAAAAAAAAAAATCACATTTAGAAGTGAATTTATTTTGTCTGGTGCCAGATTTATGACCAAAACTTAAATATTTGGACCGATCAGTGCACCTTCCTTCTACTGTGACAGCTGTCAACAACATGAGTCATGTTTGCTCACTCATCAGTACCTTCTTCCATGTTTTAGCTCATCAAATGTTAGTAGTTTGTGAAAGACCCAGTCAATTTCTAGATTTTTCTGGCACAAACCATGTGGCCTGTCAGGGTGGCAATGCTACCATGATTAAAAAAATGTAGAATGACTTAAAGCAAGTTCATACTTGTGGATTGGCAGTGGCTCAGTGGTAGAGTGAATTGCTATCTTTCTGTCCAAAGAGGAGATTTTGACCCTCGGCCCTATAAACGTTCCAAAGTATCCTTGGGCAAGACACTGCAATCAGCTACTCCAAATATGCTTAATGGTGAATGAGTGAAAATAAAAAGTGTGCATGTACAGAGTGAAACATGTAACAAAAAGTGGTGTATATGTTTGTATGGGTGCATATGGAAGATACAAACATTATAAGTGCTTTGTAGAACATTGATGTCAGAAAGGCACTCTATAAGAGTGGACCATTACTTTGCTGATTACACATTGTCACATTTTAGATCTTTAACCTTAAAATAATCATGCAGAAGGGGTAAATACAAGTTCCAAAAATTGCAGACTTTAATATAAATGCTTCTCAACTCATGCAGTTTCAAGCTTAATTTAGCAGCTATCAGGTCCAGCTTTGACATCCTTCTATTTCTTGTACCAGCGTAGTTCTGTTCAGGGTAATGAGCCCAATACCTATCCTTGCAGTCAACAGGGAAGAGGTGGAGCTACACCCCAAACAGAAGGTACACACAAACAAGTCACCATTAAGACTCAAACAAAAAAAAACTATATATTTGTGAAGGAAGAGTTTATATTCATAATGTTTCTCCAATTCTGTTTGACGTTTAAAGCTCTGATCGCTTAGCAGCTCTAACACAGCATGAGAAATGGACAGATAAACTCGGTTTGATTTGGAATTGCTCAGCCATTATCTGACCCACAGATTTTAATACAGAGTAGACAATATATCAGACGCATTCACACCCCACAAATTGCTCAAAGGAGTGGAAATGATTGCCTTGGCTTGGTTGCGTGGTACACAATAGTTTCCCTCTCAAAAGAAAGGAAACAGGGGCAAATAATGGCCAGAGCCAAGCTATTTATGGAGCAACTCCAGAGAGCTATTAAAAACTTCTCAGTCAAATGCTGATCTGCCTGAGTGGATCACAACAACACTGCAGCGCTTGGCTCGCTCTCATCCTCCGACTGGTTAACATTCATCGCAGAGGGAACTCCCTTTTACTCAGAGCAGGGAGGCAGAGAGTGGGGAACAATGGGGCCAAAGGGGAAATGAATTCTAATGTGAATCTGATTATAAAGTCTTAATTCAGACACAGAATGGTTCTCATTCCCACTAATGCCTCAAGTTCTAAACTTTAATGTTACAACAATGCACTTTGTGTAATGTAGTAAATCTGTTCTGTTAAAGATCATTTCCTTTACCAATTGCTCTGGTGCTTTTCTTTATTTTTCATTAAATTCTGATGTTTGACTCGTTTTTAGTGTGTAACTGAGGAGCAGTTCAAATTAATTATGTTGTGAGATCTAATCTTTCTCAATAAATGTAACTCTTGAACCTTAGGAGCATGGCTAGTGAAGTTACAGCAGTATACCCGTACCCCTTGCAGTATGAGTTTTTACATTTTTCTGCATAACAACTTGAAAAGTGCTGTGAAACAGATATGATGCAACATATAAGTATGTATCTTTTAGCTACATGGTTAAAAGTTTAAAAAAAAAGTATCCAGTCTAATATGATGTAGCTCATTAAAACTATAAAGTGTTGAATAAAATCCCAGTCATAAATATCCCTTTGGCCTAATAAAGTAATTTTCATCTCACAATAGGTTATTTGCTGAAGAACAATACGATAAAAGAAGAAGCACAAGTTTAAAAGCACAGCTTTTAACAATATTAAATGATGTTTTACTATTTCTAGTGTTGTGTTTTTCCATTACAAAGCACATCCTCATCTACCATGACTTTGTTTTTAGCAACATAATGAAGCAAAAAAGACTGGCAGCATCTTTAGAACAAGTAAAAGTAGCCCACACCTCAGCTTGCGCCACATACTTTTGTGACTGCCCCCGTGTGGAAGGAGCACATTACAACATGATTTACAACAAGGCAGAGTTGATGCATTCTTGGACTGTAAGCCTCATCCTCTCCTCTTCCTAATGAAAACCCTGTACCTCATTCTGTGACCTGTAAAATAGTGGCTTGTAAATTGTACACATATAAGACAGCAGAATAGTATTTGTCACTTTGGGAAAAAAAACAGGCTAATCGCTTATAATAAATCAGCATTAAACAGAGAATTGAGCTTGTTTTTTAAAAGTTCTTTAAGACTTTTCATGACTTTTTGAAACAGCTTTTTGATTCTAAATGTTCATTCTTTCTTTAAATTTGTCTGGACTTTTGGTCACTTCGCGGTCACACATGTGACTCAGATTGATCTGTTTACCTACCTGGTCATTACTTGAGATGTTTTGGTACCATGAATTGCATGTGAATGATTGTCACACATCATATGTTTATTGATGGCTTCAATTTAACATGGATAGCTTTTTCACTCATTTGTCATCTGTCATTTTGATCCAGAATGTGGACATTACTGTGAACAATCAAGTGTCTCTTATCATTGAGGTGTAGGTGATCAGCTGAGCTTTGGCCTAAGGAGCTGGCTCTTCTGTGTTGAGCCACATGCTTGTAAAAGTGATTCTTTAATCACTCCTTCTAGGTTTAAACACCTCTCAGTACACTGAACCTCATGTACAACATTACTTAATTTGTGTTTTATTGTCTGTCTAAGAGCATTATGTAGTTACAGATGCTATGGGAATGTGACAGAACTTAAAAGAAAAATATTTTCTAATGCAATCACAAGATACAATAAATGACCTTTAGAAAGCATGTTTTAATAGAGAATCCAAAACCTAAAACTTTAACATTCCCCAAATTTTATTGTTTTATTAAAAACTTTGCATTGCTCTTTGTGAACACAATAAAGATTATTCCCATCACACAGTGGGTTTAAACAGTACTGTTACATAAATAATAAAGTTTTTTTATATTAGTGGACAAAACAACACTTGTTCTGAGTCTTACTGAATCACCTAACTTAACCAAATAATGTTGGTGTGTGTGTGTGTGGTTGGGGTGTGTCGAGGACATCTGCCTGTGTTTTTAGGCAAGTGTTAAACACAAAAGCCATCAAAGTGACAGAGGTTAAGTCAATCCATGGCTGACCAGCTGCTCCACACACATACCCCCCCCCCCCCCCACACACACACACATGCCCATTCATACCCCGCCGTGCGAAAACGCCCTCCAACCTGCTTAATGGATCGACTTTAATATCATTAGCTGAAATGCTGAACAAATTGCAGCAAACAGTCCTCACAATTAAAACTAAATACGTCTCCCTGACTTTAATGGTTTCATACAATTAGCTGTGATGAGATTTGATGCACTTTTAAATCTTCCTGAGCGTAAAGAAATTACTGCAGCCTGTTGGTTTAGCAGAAAATTAAATGTAGGGGAAATTAAAACACCAAAAATACAACTTAGTTATTTTTTTTACAAACTGTAAAATCTATATTAATCAACCTAACAATCAATAATAAAGTGGTACCCTTTTTCTTTAAGTTAAATGTATTTGAAAATATCTTTATAAATGGAAAACAATGGAAAATCAAGTATAAATCAGGCAGCGCAAAAACGGCTGAAAATCAGATTTTGCACAGTCTGAATATGGCCAGGAAATGTTGCACAGATTCACAGTTTTAGAGACTGACAAGCATGCAGTAAGAGGTGAATTCAGTCCAGGAACACCCTGGACAGGTCGCATGTCCGTCACAAGGCCACATAGAAACAAACAAGACAAACTACCATTCATACTCTCACTCACACCTAGGAACAATTTAGAGTTACCATTTAACCTAACAGGCATGTTTTTGGTCTGTGGGAGGAAACTAGAGTACCTGGAGAAAACCCACACATGCATAAGGTAGACACACAAACTCCACACAAAAGGCCAAAAACCGGGAGACAAACTTGTGACCTTCTTGCTGTGAGGCAACAGTGTCAACCACTGTGATGCTGTGCTGCCCTTGTACAAAGTTATAAATGAAAACAATAAATAAATAAAAAAGAAGTCAGAAGTGGAATGCAGTCATAATTGAACAAAACTGGAGGGAAGTGGAGGAAGCAAAATATGTTTCTGTCAATCAGATTCTCTGCATAACGACCATCCAAGTAGCATTTCTTTTCTACTAAAGCACCAACCCAACAGTAAAGCAGGCCACTGGGAATGCTCCCTAAGCTCCCAATTGATGTGTTTGCTGATTGGAAATTTGTTCCGCCATATGTTTGACTGACTGACCAGTTACTGTTAATTAATTTTGTTTCATACAAAAAACAGAAATAAATCAATTGTTTTGACCTAAGACATGAGTCAGCCTTTTCTATGACTTTTCCTGAGTGCAGGAGAATATGAATTGCAGAAAATAATTTTCTGAAGCCAAAATTAGCAGCAGCTTCCTTCTTTAACAAATGTTTCAAATTTTCTAAATAAAAATTCATGTTTTAGG
>JAOXNZ010000038.1:8919692-8931836 GCA_028566095.1 Kryptolebias brasiliensis
ATGTAAACTCCACCCAGAAAGGCCCCAGGCCGGGATGAGATCCTGCAACCTTCTTGCTGGGAGGCAACAGCTCTAACAACTACGCCGCTGTGCCACCCCAATCATTTAGTATGCGGCACATATGACTATACCATGAGAAAATAGGTGGTGGGATGTTTGGACATTGACTTTCTGCAGGGGTGAACTTTTCTCAGTGCTGCCCCTGAAGGCTCTCTTCTACTTGTTCAGTTCATGAACTTGTACTGAGGAACTTATCAGTTAAATCTGCTTGATGTGAGAAATATTCCTGCCTCTTCTGTAAATCTTAGACTTCACGTCTGATGATAGCATCACCACATAAGCCTTAAACTAATCATACTTCCTGAAAATCCTCATAGATTCATATTAAACATTATTGAGGACAATGATGTCTGTCTCCAGAGAAAATGCCTTTTCTCTCTCTTTTTTTCTTTCCTTTTTCGTCTGCCAGCTGATGGCAGGAGAGCAAAGTCACACTGAGTTTTAAAATATACTTTACAAGCATTTCCTTCAGCAGACACACTTTGATGTTAATTTGTCCAGCAATGAAGCGTGGTTTAAATACCACAGAGATTTGCTTTTTTTTTTTGTTCTTTTTTTCCTTTTGAGAAACCCTGTAGATCTTTCATGACCTCAAATAGTTACTTAACAACTGTGATCTGAACCCATTTTTGTTTAAAAACTCTTTTGCACCGGTCATTTCTGATGCATAAACACAGGGAATGCTCAAGTGTGTGGGTGCAATCTCTCTGTCATTATCATGTGTTGGTTTCTGTTGAAACCTGAGGTGAGAGTGGAGACAGAGTGTGAGACGAGCCGGGTCTTTGATGCGGCTGATGATGTCTTGTGAAGTCAGGACGACATTTAGAGCGATTTCAAACAGAGGTCAGTGCTGCAATAATATTTTCCCCCTGTGACATGAGCCCATTCCCCTCATGAAGCAGCCATCTGTAAGATGTAATTCCCAAGCTGAGTAAACTTGAGAGAGCGGGACCTGCTCTCAGAGCCTCCTAGCCGCACATATGTGAATGGCTATGTTTGTACTCCTGCAGTAACATGGAGCGCTGACAGTTTATTTGACTCGTATGCACATTCATCATGATGTTTGACAGGATTCATTCTGTTAATATAGAGTGGGATTTCACGTGTAATATGAAAAGATAACATTTAGTCGTTAGGAGCCGCAGCTCAGCTCTTTAAGAGCAAACAAGCTCGTATTTAGGTTTTAAAAATGTGAAACAAGAATTTCAACATGTACATTAATTTACTTGTTTTTTTAACTTTCAACTTTGTTTTGCAGTGGTTAAGTGGGCTCAGATATATTTTGATTTTCAACTTAATTAAAGGGTTTAAATATTGTGTGTTTGACAAAATTATACCTAAAAATCCACAAGAAAAATATTATATAATGTTATATAATCCTAAGAATACTGTATTTTTTGAAAGAACAATCAAAAAAGGTATATTTTTCAGAATTAGAGAAGTTAACTCTGCTTTAGAATCAATGAAACACATTTAATTTAAACCAGTAAGTTTGACTTTATCATAATTTTATATACATTTAGATAGAGAAATTTTGTTATAATAAGTTAAAAAACAACCCCCCTCACACACACACACACACACAGACACACACAGCTGTTTATGTTTACATTGCTATTGTTGTTATTAAAATAAAGTGCCTGGCATTTCTATATTATAAGAAGTGTAACATTTAATAAATTAAATTAGGTTATAATCAATCATAATCATTTATTCTAATAATTTTAATTAGTGAAAAAATGTAACAGTATGGAAAAGGCTAATTAAATAAACAAAACAAAACAAACAAAAAAAAATAATTCCTGTATTTCAATTGACTTTAAACAGTGTAAATCCATTCCAAGTTCATTCATTAGTTTGTATTTATGCTGCATTGCAGGCCTGCAGCACATTCCTGGGCCTTATGAAATCTGTTTGATTTTTATTTCCCTTTATTCAGTTTTTTGCTTTTTAATTTTTCTGAATTCCACGTTTTTTATGTAACAATATTGTTTCACCTTATAAGTTTATAACCACATGGTTATATGTGGAATATTAAAATGTTAACAATTCAATAGGAAAATATCTCAAATTTTATGAATTTTGACACATTTAAACAAAAATGCAATCAAAAGTGTTTCCATTCAACCTAACAGAACATACGCAGATGTGTTTCATATTAGCTTAAAGCAGTCCTTCCTTTTTGTACAAATATAGTGCCTCAGCTTTTGACTTACAATAATTCACAATTATTACATCAAATATAAAGGAAAAGTAATGTATTATATTAAATGTATCTTCTGTTTTACTCACTGATGATGATCTGGACACAGGATTTGTTCTTTTGTTGATGATGATGACTAGTTTTACCTGGAAGTTTTGCAGCCTTCATACCAGTCCGACACGAATTAACTGACTGACTGAATCTGCTATCATGCTATGACAACACTTCAGCTAAAACAAGCATAGTTTGTTATGATATTGCTGACTACACACATACAAAGTTTTGAAAAGTTTGCTGAAGTGACACTAATGCTAGCTTCCTTCCTTTCTGTTTGTGTTTCCATTGTCACATTTTTTGGAGGTTTCAGTCAATCGTGTGCTGACAACTTGCAAAAAGGCTGTTCCCTTGAGTCATATAAAGTCTTTGAATATTGTTCTGCTACTTATAAACTTTGCTCTTAGAGTTAAACGTGGTCGTCTTTGGATGTCCTTACCAGCTCTAACTGCCTTGGGAGTTTGAGATGTGCGGACACATCGTGTCACACAGGGAGCGGCAGTGGCCAAAACATGATCTGTTGTTCATTTTGTAAAATGTGAAAAATACTCAGATTGTGAAGCAAATGCCTGATGCATTTGATTACATCCACATATTAACAAATTTTACAATATTCCACATTTTACAAATAATTTCATACAGGCTGAGTTTTCAGAGTGTGTATTTACATTGAGTACTGTTGTAAGTACGAGACTCATCAGTTAATGTCTTCATATCCCCTCTGTACTCTTGGAGTCTGTGAGGGTCTAGGGAGAGATGGGAGGGAAGAAGCAGCAGCATGGGGGTTGCTGTTTGATGTGGGAGGTCTCCTCCGTCCCCCCGCTGTGCTGCTCCCTCAGACCTCTCATTAAGCGAGTCATCAAAGGCCCTCTACCCTACTAATCATAACATTAATGTTAACATTACCACACACACAGTTTTTTCTGAGCATTGAACCAAACCAGCCATCCAGAATCCAACGAGAGACCATTGCTGGACAAACACACATAAAGTCCACAAAGTCACACAGCTGAGGCTCTGAGATAACAGTCTTCTTTGGCAGTCCTGATCAGGGACTAACTCTTCAAACAAAACGATTTGCTTCATATTACGAGAGATACAACATTCCCTGACCTTCAGCCTTGACAATCAGCAGTCTGATCTGAAACTGTAAGGAGATTCCTTACAGAGTGTCCTAATATTCATTTGTTGGACATCACAAGGGCAGTTTTGTTTCCAGACAAACAAAAGCAAACATTAAACCCTGTTGTACTTCAGACTGATGGTGACAAACTACAGTCATGTGAAAATTTTGATGCCTTGTCTTACAGTGCTTGGCAAGAAGATAAACAAAGTTTCACCCATAACAGCATTTAAACTATCCTGACCAGGTTTTAAAATCAGATAAACACATGAAATATTGCACTCTGTTAAACAAAATAAAGCCAAAATGAAAATTTAGTGTATGGAAAACCAAGTCCACCCTATAATTACCTCCGCCAAGAGGTTATGTTTTCGGTAGCGTCCGTCTGTCTGTTAGCAAGATTACTTAAAAACTGAAGAACAGATTTTGATTAAATTTTCAGGAAATGTTGTGGTTGTCATAAAAAACAAGTGATTAAATTCTGGTAGTTTTTAATCTTTTAGAACCTTCAATTTTTTAATGACCCTATGGTCTTGGTGTTTTTAGAGAACTACCTTTGCAGAAAGTTCCCCAAGAACTTTGAGTAACCATCTTCTGTATGCCATTATCAGTCTGTCCTTATTCTTTCCTTCATCACTTCCATTCACTGATATTTTAGGACACTTGAAGTAGACACCTTAAAGTCCCCAACGACAGTCATTTCAAACCAATAGAAATAATGACAAAGATTTTTTTTTAACATACAACATTAAAATTTCAGTGAAATTTATAATCCTAGTGACACTTTTTTACTTCCATACATAACCCTATACATCACATCCACTGTCTCTTAGGACTGTGCCTTTACCAGAGTCAGGGTTCAGGTGTTAACCTCCATCTTAGTAAAGCAGCACATCTAAAGGAAGAGTTTCTTTAAAAATTATAGAGGGAAGCAGTTCGTCCTTTCAATTAAACTAATTTGTGCAAATGATGTCTTCTATAAAACCTTGGAATGACAGAAAAAAAACATTAAAAAAAACTTTTCTGACACTAGATATTCTCAAAATAGCTTTCTTCTGTGCACATGACTGCAAGGACAACTTCTCCATTTTTGTATTGTTTGTTTATAGTTATCCTGTTTATCATATTAAACACTGTTTAAAAGTTGTTCAGCTCTTCCTAATACTTGAACACCTTTTGCAGGATGAGGAACTGGTGACATCAGTTGTCTGACTGGTTGTTGTTTTTTAATACAGTATAGCCCACTTAAAGTGGAACTGCTGAAATTTGAAGGAAAACTCATTTTTGTTGTTGTTTTTTTTTACTAAACAAATATGCACCAAAAACCTCACAAAGTTGTCTAATTAGTGTTAATTGAAGCGCTCTGAAATTAAGCTGCAGTGGTGCTTCAGCACATCCTGCTGGTAATGTTCAGTTATATCACCTGTAAAAAACAGATTGTATTTTACAAAGCAGTACAAACAAAACGAAACTAAAAATTCAAACAAGTAATCAGAAAGTTGAATCAAGTTTGACTGCTTCTTAATTGGATCTTGTCACATTGCTGCAGGTAACTCTACCAATCCTGCCTTTGAAAATCTCAAGTTTAGTTCACATTTTTCACCTCAGCAGTGATTCTGTGAGCACATTTTCAGCAAGCAGCAGGTTTTTCTGCATGTTTAAGTCAGCCCCCTTGACAAAAACAGCAGTCAGATCAGATGACAGTACCCCTGCCTGCTTTAGAGCAGTTTCTCGTCAGCCTGCAGTCTTGCAGGAGTGTGTCCTCGATTAAAGCAGGACTGACAGACTGCTCAGAGACCCTCTGACAGCACAGCACAGAAAGCTGTCCTCCTTCCCGTCCTCTATCCTCAGTCTTACCCCTGCTCTATCACCCCTTCCATCTCTTGTCCTCAGGTCAATGGGTCTCCTGTGTCTACCTTGCTTTTAAGCCATCACACTCCCCCATGGGGCACATGAGGGAGAGCTATCTGTGTCACCCTCCTCGGGTGATCTCTGAGTAATGTACTGAAGGACGGCGAGTGCTCCCATCAGCTCAGACCTACACGCCTCGGCCCCCACGCTCCACGCCTGCTTTTGGTGGGTAATTACAGAGAGGAATGCTCTCGCCAAACCAATTAGAGGGTGCCTGTGCAGTTAAAGGACGTATCTGTGACAAACCTGGCCACAGGGTCGCATGTTTATTATGTCATCCCTCCACTCAGGAGGCCGTTATTACAGATAAGTGTCACAGTCTGGAGGTCATCAGTGGATGGGATTCTGTTTTGGCTTGCAGTTTAACATGCCCTAATTATTCTGATGGCCGCCTGAGTGGTTAATTATGATCATTTGTCTCAGATTGAGCTTTGATTCCCATACATACATAACTTATCAGTTTAAAAGGAAATTAACAGATGTCCTGCAAGGATAAAAGACAGAAGGGGATGCAGTGGTGTATCTACACTTATATTAGATGAGCTTTGATAAATGTGAGGTGAAGGACAACTTACCATTCCTGATATGTGTAGTTTAGTTGCAGAGTGGCATCAGGTGGGTCTGGAGGACAAACACTTTTCCATGATCGCACTCAAAACGTAATTCCCATTGCTAAAGTAGAAACTTTGTAACTGTGACTGTTGTCTCTTCTGACGTCTTGTGCGTCACAAAGTAGACTGCTCTGTCGTATGAGTCTTGGCTCCGATGTTCCTGTAACTCCTCCTTCTGAATGTTTGTAGCACTCTTTCAAGCTGCTTTCAAAATTAAACCAAAGAGCCACAACACACAGATTTATCTATGAAAACTTCCATTGTTGTTAATGTTCGTGGTGAATGTCATGTTCATAAGTGAAGTGGCGGAGCTGTCTGCTGCGTGTTGCACAATCATAGTGTTCCTGTGGCGGTGAGAAAGCAAACACGTTGGTACTTATAGCCTCTCCACAGTGGCACTAACAGTCCTCATAACCCTTAGAGAGCTGTGGAAGCTCCGGAGAAATTTCTCAGGGTTGGGGTGGCAATTATTGCTTTTGGTGTCTGCTGTAGAAGAGCTAGAAAGCCTCTATTGCTTTTCAGTGGCAGCACTTATTGTTATTCACCTCTATACAAGTTTCTAAATAAAAACAAATAAGCTGTCTCACTCTTTTGTCAACTTTAATGCGGAATGGAAGAGTGCACTCACACACGACTTGTGTGCTATTACTTTTAACAGCGTTTTGAGTTACCATAGAGACATAATTTGCGAAAAACGACCCATAAAATGGAGAATGCTACAAATCCTATGAAATCTATTTGCTCTTTCTAATATCCTTTGAACTACTGGATGGAAATAATTGAAACTCTCACAAAGTAATCACTGGAAGTTCTTCTACAACTGATTAGTATTTTAGGTCAATCAGATTCAAAATGGCAACCAGATCTACCTTGACAAACACATTTTTAGTGAGCTACAATTTTTAGCTGACAGTAACCTCTAGCTAAAGTCCTAATACTAAAAGTTGGGGCTCTTTTTCAAAATTCTAAATGGCCACCACAGCTAATTCAAAATGGCTATTGAGCTACAATTTGGTGTGTGTGGCTTCTGACCTTAATAACAGTGAGGAACACACTCTAAATTCTGTATGATTGTAACATCTTCTTTGTCGTGTTGATGCTGATTCTTTCAGATGCTGTCCACTGTGCAGGTCTACTCTCGCTCTTCGGTGAGGGTTTGTTTTGCTGCTAGTTTGACCAGAGCTGCTACTGTTAAGGTGTAAAACAACAGGGAGAAACCACTAGAGAGCTGTGGCTTTCAGCCCAATTTTAAACCCACACAAGAAGAATTATGAAGTGTTGACCGAAGCATTGTTCAGTCAAATCCCGATGATAAAAATGACTGAGCTCCTTTGGGGGCTTTCAGCTGACAACTTGTACGTTTAAACTTCATGTGGCGGCGCTCTGTAAATTCACGCTCCATTTCCTGTCCTCTCCTGAGCCACAAATCCTACAGGTGTAAAGTAAAGCAACGCTTCATTTAACTCCATTCACTTAATGAGGCATCTGTATTTGGAGAACAGTGATGGCCACAAATTGCCAACAGCTTTTACAAGACGGCAAACACCTCTGACCTACTTTGCCTCCTCATCAACCTCCCGGGATTGGTTTTAATGTTTTTCAATCGTAAATCATGACAAATGTCCAAGATTCCTGAAGTGCAACAGAACATCGTTTTTGCACTTGATGTTTTTCAGACTGAAAGAGTAAAACAGAGAAATTTTGCTTAAATAAAGAAAACAAAGCAAAACACAAGTTAGTGACCAAAGGGTTCACTTGTTTTTTTTTTGTGTCAGCTTTACCTTTTCAGTAATCACAAAATGACTACTTAAATAGTTTTAGAATAATGGCTTTAAATCTGAGGGAGTTTTGTGTTTACAAGTTTACAAATTTTAGAAAACAGAGATACAAAAACTAGTCCCATTTCAAAAACAATATCCTCAGATTAAAATATGTACAAAAAGACCATACATGACTATTTGAAATTAAAATTTCTGTGTTTTAACCAGTCTGCAGCAGTGAAGTTGTACAAAAGTGATCCAAGAATGAAACCAAGGTCATTGAGTTATTGATGCACTTAAACTTGGGTGGTGAAACAATAACAGTCATTTAAGTTTGTGTGAACAGCTCTATGAGGTAGATTAATTGAGTTGTTCATTCAAACTTAACTGAAAATCAAAAGTAGATTATTAAACAATGGCAGCTTGTCAGACAGAATAACATGGTAAAGACAGAAAAGTCCTACATGATCCACAATGCAAAAAAAGAAGAAAATATTAGGTGAAAATCTGAACTGAATAGGTGGCACACTGAATTGGAGTCAGGAAGGTAGGCAAAGGCACTGATATGACAGCTGATCAAACAAAACTAATGACAAGTGAACAACAAGGAGGTAACTAAATAAAGTAAGCAGGAAAGTTCAACAACAGCAACACAAAATAAACAAGAAAAAAACTTTACTACAACACATAGAAACATGACAAAAGTAAACAAAGAAGAGAAGTAAAACAAAAACAAAGTAGAAGGACTCAGAGAGCAAACTGGTGAGGTGAACGGTGCGCTTGACCTTGGACTCCATGACCTTGAAATCAGTAGTGATCATGACCCATGACTTAAGAGGTGTCCAACTGTTCAGTTTAATTTTCCTCTGTAATATGGTCGCAAAGTTAGAGCACAAGGTCATCTGTCAGGTTGACCTTTGACCCAGTGATCTTGAAATCAACAGTGATCACCCTTGACTCATGAGGTGTCCAGCTGTGAAGTTTAACATTCCTGTAATACAGCTGCAGAGTTACCTTGAAATTTGACTGGATCACCACCAGAATCTTACCACTTGTTCCTTGTACCACGTTTGACCTTTCCTGAAAATTTCTTGAACATTCGTTCATAACTTTTTGAGTAATCTTGTAAACAGACAGACAGACAAACAAACAAACAGACACAACAAAAATAGCCACCTTGGGCCCGTCATCCCTCCTTGGCGGAAGTAATTAAGGTGCACTTTCTGCCTTTATGCCAGGGTTTAGACTAAAATCACCTTCTGATAAGAAGGGACAGAGTTATATCTGTTTTGGTCACACCTTGTAGAAGATGTTATGCACAATCTCATGCAATATTGCCGTGTTTTGCGTGATCTGTTAGTGCTTGGAGTGTGTGCTGTAAATGACTGTCAGCTACTACCACACCATTTTAACAGTTTTAATACAATATCAGTAAAATTCAAGGAGGTATGGAAAATTTTGCATAGGCTAAGGTTGATCTTGAAATGGGTTGACTCTAAAAGGTAATCAGTTTTAGATGTACAGACAGTATTTACTTTCTGAAAGTTTCATTAAATCCATCCAGTGGTTAATGAAGTATTTAGCTAATCCTACAAACAAATAAACACACACAGAGAGAAATGGGCAAAAACATTATCACTAACTATGACATAATGACAAACATGATGGCAATTGAAGAAAAAAAAGGAAGGCTATCCAAACTCAAATATCATCATCATGAGATCCTCATCATCAACAGATAAGTCGTTATTATTGTATTGTATTATTGAGTAAAAATAAAAACTGCAGTACATATTAAAATGTATAACAAAAACAAATGTGTAGATGTGTGTGCACACATTAGTATGTGAGTGCAGCGGTTGAGAGTGTAGCGGCTGCCTGACCTTCAGGCTGATCTGCATACAGGAGGGACAATACTGCAGCTCTCTCCATCAGCATGCACTGACACCTGCACTGTTTAATGCACTCCTGCAGTTTATTAATGCCCACAGTGTGATAAACATTTCTGCAGAGGAAACTCACAGGTCACACACAGTCACTGAGGGAGCCCTGACCTGCCAGGTTGAAGCTGTGAAACACAATTACAGGAGCACTGATACATGGTACAATTTTTTACTTTTTGGTGATTATTACAGGTTGCTCACACTCCTAACATATCCTAAACCTACCGTAATTTCAGTAATTTTGGTAGGGACGCCAGTTTTTGTTAAATAAACTTTTCCATTTAAAGAACACGCAACAATAAAAGCAAACATCAAGGTATTTAACATTAGGTTGATCTGTTCGCACAACAGAACTTCAGAGAACACACATATGAAGGAAGAACAGTCATACAGTGTGTGCCAGCGATCTTATGTTTACTGTCTGTTTCTGTGCTTTGTTCTTACAAACACAACACTGTAATCTCAGCCTGTCACAGGAGCATCATACTTCATCACCAGCGTTCTGATGTTTAAAGTAACGAAGGATAATGGCACCTAAAGCAATTCTCCAAAATGTAAATCACCCCTGCAGGTATTCCTGTCTATGAGGTAACTCTGAGATGTAAAATCCACACATGCATTACTTTCAAACATAATCATGCTTCACAAACATGTAACACAACTAATTACAAATTAAAATAAATAATTTGGTAATTTTTGAATGATGTTCTATCATATAGTTATCACTAGTTAGTACCTAATCAGTCAGTCATAGAGCAGTGTTGAGAAAAGGGAAAGGTTTTCAATCAGGCTAGGCTAATAACTAGCCAAAAGAGGGCTGGCTAGGCAGTGCAAAAATTAAAAAACTTCAGCACCATTGGCATAACAGTCTATTATGGAAAGAAATTTCTTTTCAAAGTAACATTGTTTTCAAATAAACATTTGCAAAAAAGTCAATACATATAGCATGTGTACCAGACTAATAAACAATCTACTGTAGACCAGCTAACCAGCTAATTAACTAGCTAACATCAGCTTATCAGGCTACGAGTTTGGGTAAGGGTTAGCATATCAGGCTCCCAATGTACAATTTACTTTAGCGTTGCAGTTAAGTTTAGCTTATATTTATATTTTTGTTCACATTTTCCACCATTGTGCACATTCGGAAAAAAAAAGTGCACACACAGTGAACAGTTTGCTGGTGTTTTAGCATGTTTTCTCACATTCCTTATGTTTATCAGATGGATGGATGGATGGATTGATTTTTCAATCAAACAGGCATCGCTCCAAATTAACTCACTCATCTTTTTTTGTTCCTTTTCACCTTTACAGATAGAGATGAAGATATAACACGTGTGTTTGTATGTTGGTATCGCTAAACTAAAGAGCTGTCTCTAAAATTCCTCTCTGAAACATGGACATTCATATGTTCTTACTGTTTGCCTGCTTTCACTTAAGTGTCTATCGAAGATTAATTGAGTCCTGGATGCTCAGCGAGGCTTCCATGGGCCACAGGGCTGCAGGAGGCCTGGATGGGGCCAAAGTAAAGAGGCCCTCTCATTAATATATGATTAATGGCCTCTGCTGCGGTGATTAATTAGTGTTTGTGACAGTAAACTTTTAACAGGCCCCAGTGTCGTCCTCAGGAATGCCCATTTATCTTTCCTAACTGCTCCACCGCCATCTCGTTGTTCCTTCATCACCCCCGCCACCTCTCCCCACACGTCCAGGAAAAGCAGATAAGTTTGCATATTCTAGTCTTGTCCGATTTCATTCTGCCGCTGCCTGGAAGGAGCAGCGAGGAATGAGGGCTCTCTGACATGATTGATTGCTTTGCTTTTTTATTTGCAAGTTGGAATTGAGAGAAGTTTTTTTTTCTGTCCCTTTTTTCTTCGTCAGCGGCTGCTTATCCCCCCCTCCCTTACCACTGCCACCTCTGCTTCTGTGTGCTTGTTCTTCTTCAAATGAGGAACTTTGAGCTTATTGGTACAGAAATTTCAAGCGGCTCTGCTTTGAAATTGATTTGAATCGCTGGTGGATGAGCTTGTGTGTTTTTCTCACAGCCCTCTGCTTCCCCCCCACCTCCACATCCACCTCCCCGGCTTCCTCCTCAACACTTCACTTCAAACAGCCCAGACCTGCAACAAACTTCACTTTTCAAAAAACTTGATCGTTCTGAAAATGTGATGTGCAAAAGCAGCAAAAAGAGCAAATATTCAGGAGGTTTTGCTCTTCTGTTGTGATTTGTTTTATTATACTTTATATCTCTTTATGATTTATAAGAAAATATTGCACTTTGGCACTTTTTAGGTTCAGGTTATAACTGTTGCTTCTGTTTTTGAGTGGTGGGTGAGATCCATAAGAATATTAGGAAGAAAGGGACATCTTTTTAAGACTGAATAGGTACAATTGACCCTTTAAAACAGGGGTGTCAGACTCCAGGCCTCGAGGGCCGCTGTCCTGGAAGTTTTAGGTTTTTCTGCTCCAACACACCTGATTC
>JAOXNZ010000038.1:8931936-8942977 GCA_028566095.1 Kryptolebias brasiliensis
ACCAGGTGTTTTAAAGCAAGAACACATCTAAAACGTGCAGGAGAGCGGCCCCCGAGGAACGGAGTTTGACATGTGTGCTTTAAAAGTTACAAAACTCATTATTTCACAACTTTCCTCAGGATGCAAAAGGAAACAGGTCTAAATCAAATACAGCAGTATAAGAATTATATATGTATCAACAAAATCTCAACCAAATCATCATATTATATACTGGGGCTCACAATCTTAAAAAATATGTGAATAGACAATGTGGAGGCCATGTGTTCTTTATGGCCCTCTGCCAAAAGGCCAAAGGTGAGCAATAATATGTTTGTATGTGTGCACGTGTGTGTTCGTTTGCCTGTAGTGTTAAAATATCTCATCAACCAAAGAGATTTTAATGCAACAATGAAAAAGTAATCTTTGTACATACATCTACAACTGATTCCATTTTGGAGTCAACAAAATTCAAGATGATTGCCACAGCTAAGCAACCTTAGCAAACACAAAAATAAGCTAATTTTACAGCTACTGAGCTAAATTTTACTGTGGTATTTGTTGTAATTTATCCCTAACACGTCCTCTGAGCACTATACATTGCACAATAGCTTTGCCTAAAACTTTGGCTTTAACTGTCGGACTCAACCCTTTCTGTCTGTTAGCAAAACATTTCATTAGTCAACAGAAAAAAGTGTATTACAAAGCAAAACTTACAATTATTGAGCTAATATTTGTTGTTGCAGTAGCTGAGAGTCATTCCCAACACATACTCTGAGCGTGACATCTCACAATATTGCATAAGATGGCACATTACATTATTTTCAAGGTTTGACTGAAACTGCTCTACCTCTGTCATTTCTTATCAAAAGATGATCTTAGTTTAAAACTCTGGCATGAAAGGCAGCGGGCGATATGCATTCCTTCAAGGATGCTAAGCCTTTAATTTATCATTAATTCATTACTTCTAGGGCTGGACAGCATGAGACCATGGGTCAGATATGACCCCAGGGCTGCCACTTAATGATCACCCTCTCAGCCTTCATCTCACTATAGTTTCTTGTAAAGCAGTTCAGCTACATAACAGTCACCACACTCACCACAACATCTTCTTCTTGTTTTATTAGTGAAGAGAGCAGCAAACAAAATAGCTGTTAGCTATTATTAATTCTAAAATGAATAAAAAAGAAAAAGAAAAGCAGCAAGTTGCAAAGGATTTCACCCCCATTGGCATTTCTTTTTATATTTTATTGACTTACAACCTGGGATTTAAATGAATTTTCATCCATCCATCTTCATTACCCGCTTCTCCTTTTGGGATCGCAGGAAGCTAGTGCCTATTTCCAGCAGTCACTGTGCGAGAGGTGGGGGACACCCTGGACAGGTCACAAGTCCATCGCAGGGCCACATAGAGACAAACAACCATTCAAACTCTCACTCACACCTAGGGACAATTTAAGAGTTACCAATTAACCTAACATGCATGTTTTTCGTCTGTGGGAGGAAACCGGAGTACCCGGAGTAAACCCACGTGTGCACAGGGAGAACATGTAACCTGTAACCTTCTTGCTGGGAGGCGACAGCTCTAACCACTACGCCGCTAACCACTACGCCGCATGTTCCACCCCACTTGTGACTTGTGTGAGTAATTAATAATGCCCATTTTGGTCAGACTTTAAGATTAACATGACTAAATATTAAAAATGACTACATGACTGGAGCCAACCGCAGCACATTCACATGTGTGAACAGTCTGCAGATCGGTTACTTTGGATGTGGAACATCTTTGGTTTTTATTATATCAGGTAAACAATTCAGCTTTGTGTCTCTGCACTGAGAGGACACTGTCTGTGTCTCCTTTTTCTTAAGAAGAGCACTTCACAAAAGGAAGAAATAATCAGAATATATGGCTTTTAATATAAAAGCCTGTCATCCCCCCTGTGTGTGTTATTAGGTTTGTAGAGGCGAGTGGAGCTGCTGGGGATCACAGGGTGAGCACCTGTACTGCCGTCCGCCTGCACAATACTTATATAATAAAAAGCCTTTTCTGGGAATTTGTTTGAAGAATGTTGAGACTTTTCAGGGTATGTGTGGAGTCCAGGAACTTTTCTTTAGATTATTTTCATTGTTGATAATCTCTTTAACTACAGGGGTGAGCCGCTACACCTGAACCTCTCCATCCAGGACTGCGGCAATCGCTCTATGGCCCCACAACTAATCCCATCATGCCTCCGAAGGACTTGGCTTCTCCCTTACTGCTCTTGACTTTCTTGTATCTTATTCCTCTGCACTATTACAACAACATGAGAAGGAGAGCAGATTTACAGTAGACCCATTTCATTTCAATAACTGGTATTTGCGGCAGTGTTCTTCGAGAGGTAGTTCTGTTATTTGACAGACATTAAATCTACGTAAAACTTCTCATTTAAGGACTTTAAATTTAATTCTTATTTTTACACCCATCTGGAAAAAGCTACAATTCTTGTGAAAATAATGGGGTCATCAATAGAGATGACAGCAACAACTGTAAATTATCTGCATAACAACGAATCAAGAAATCATGTGCTGAAAAACAGATGCAAGGGTGTAGCACATTTTGCAATAAGAAATGACCTCGAATGAAGCCTTGGGGTACACCAAGTTACTAGGGTGTACCTGAGATTAAATGATCTGCTCTTTACCAGGTTTTAAAATTATTCAAATCTAACCTTAAGTGAAAAAAACAAAAAGGAAGCCAAAATGAAAAAGCTGTGCATGTAAAACTATCTGCTACAGTTTTTGTGTGTTTGGGGTCATTGTCCTGTCCGTGAGCCAATTTCAGCTTTCAAGCTTCAGCTGTCAGAGAGAAAAAAAAAAGTCTAGTCTTAGACGCCAAAAAAACCACTCACAATTTCTTTTTACAGCAAGTAGAAGTACATACATATTCATTCATTAGAAAGAAGAATACTTTTTCAAATTCTTCACACAAAACCATCTCAAATTATGGGATATGAAATGTACTCATTAAGGATAGCAAAAATGTACAATGCCAAAGTAACACGTTACCTTTTTGAAAAACAGCACATATGTAAGATATCTGATAATTCCACTAAATTACAATGACAAAGTATAAGTCAATAACCTCTTTGAAGCCTCCAAAGCTGAAGAGATGGTCCTAAACTAAGACGGGGGTATTAGCCTCACCATCAGGGAACACAAATCAAACACATCAGTTTAGGCCACAGTGGGCGTTTCACTTAAAGGAAGAAGAAAGTGGGATATTTTCCAATTATGCTTTTTGACTAAGGGCTTATAGAAAATAATGGGGAGGTAATCAGATCAGTGGCACTCTAATTCACTGGGTATTGATCAAAGCCTGATTCCTAATGAGGCGTCGCACGTTTCTCTTTGTATGTGTGTGTCGTTTCTTTAGGCATGCAGACCTATTTAGCTTTAGTTTACAGGAATGGAAATGTCAAAGATATGCCTGGTAATCAGCTGTGCTTTCGTCTTTTTACGTCTTTGTGTGTTTGAGTGTACTGATGGAGATGCTGCTAAAATAAAGACATAAATCTGAAAAAAAAAAAGTACTGCAACAAAATCTGTAGTAATGTATTATTTGAACAAATTTACACAATGTTTTGGGATGCTAAAAGATTTGCATCACAATGCAATTTGGTTGACAATAAAAGTTTTTTTCTAAATCAAATTTTAGTTTTTAGATGAATTATCCAATTGTACTGTGTTCACATCAGAACCATAAGACTTTTGCTAATTTTGATGCAAGAAAAGACTTCTACAACTATACATAATAAAATGTAAAATGTGAAGCTTCCACAGCTTGTCACATAAATAACAAAAACACTTTTTAGGATAAAAAAAAATGTTGAGAGCTGAATGATTAATCAAAACAACTGAAGCCTTATGTAAGCTTCACTTTCACCAAGGTTAAATATGGGGTTTTGCTTCTTATTTTAAAAAATTTCAGTTCTATTCTGCAATACATAAACAGTATGTTGTTGCCTCTTCACATTTACCTCAGTAGTCAAAACTAGGAGGGACCTCAAACCCGACTTCACCCTGTTCCAGTTGCACTGTTAAAAATGTCTGTAGAAATTACAGTAAAAAAAATGTTAAAATGACAATGTTAAAAGACCATTAAATCAAAAACAGGTATATCACTGTATATGATAAACTACCACAAAATCAAGAAACAGTATATTTATTTTATTTTTACAGATTTAATCTCTTGAAATGTATTTAACTGTAAAAATGATAGACATTGAAAGAAGTGATAGAAATTTACTATAAGCAAAGAACTGTCCATGGCGGTAAAATTAATGGTTTAAATTTGTTTTAACCATACTGTGTCATATAATGTCATCAAAGTTTTTACAGTGAAATTCCAGCAACCACAGCTGCCAATATTTTAACTTAAATAATACAAAAAATTTTAACAGTGTGCAAGTTGGAAAACCTGTAAAACTTTTGAATTGTTGAGCTCAGCAACCAGGCAAACTACTGTTAGCAATAAAACTTAATGGATTTCTCTACCTTTTGTGCAGTCAAACATGATAACATGTTTCACTCGTAACAACTGGACAGTACTGTGTGCGAGACTGACTTACTGAGACACAAACTGACTGAGGTGAAAATTAAAAAAAAATTGTGCAGCTTTCAGAACTTTTTATGTACAAGTCAGACACGTTGGATAGGTTCTGGCGAGAAATCTCTGACTTTCCAAGTCGGAATTCTGACTTTTCTTGGTATTCCAGTTGATTTTTCTGACTTGGAACTTGAAAACGTCGACTTATGAGTACAAATGGATCACATTGTAAGGAAAGATAGTCCAAAAGGTTTTCCAGGACCACTGTTTTGACAAATTAGATGTTTTGCACTGGGTATGTCATATGTTAGTATAGTAAGAAATTATGTAAAATAGTTTGTGTTTTTGACCAAACTATGTTGTGGTTTGTAGACCATGTTGTGGACCACTCTTACTTCCACCTAATTAGTCATACCAGTTTCCAGTTGCATCCCTCTCTCTCCTCTGTGTGTAGTTGTTGTGTGCCAGCCTTTGTACCTAGTGCTAGCCTTTAGTGTTTCTGATCCCAGGCTGTAAAGTATACTGCAAAGAGAAGTGGCCCAGAATGAAGCCTTAGGGTACTCCAAGGTGCTAGCATGCACCAGAGAGTATACTGTATAGAAATCTAAATATGAGGCTTTTATAGAAATGTGTTACTATATACGTTCATAATTCAATTTTAATGATTTCAGTGCACTATTAGTCATGTAGGTCAAAAATGTGGAGTTTTAATGTCTTGAAAATTCCAAAATTTTGGACATGGAAGATCCTACCAAACAACACAGTGCCCAGGATCAAGTGGTTACACATTCTGGTGAGTCTGTAGAGGGATCTGCAAACTACTTGCGTTCAAATCTTTACTGGTGATACACTGGTGAAAATGGAGAAGCAGAACTATTAAATAGAGAAGAAAGCAATGTGGATGAATCATGAGAAGTGCCATGCTCACATAACCTAAAACACATTATATGGCAATGTTTAATCTCATGTATGGTTTCCTCAGAGAATATCTGGAAAAAGTAAGGGAAATTAAACTGCATGCTTTTCTATGTCTATGGTAGAAAGACACAAGTCTGTCCAACTAATATTCCAATTTAATCACATTTTTAAAGTCTGCTTTAGCTACGGTTGGGTTAAAAAGAAAAAAATACTCTTCTGGAAACCTTTCATGGTGACAACCTTAATAGGCAGTACAAAATTAAGTCTTCATAAAGGTCATTTTGTTCTGTTTGAGCATTTTATAGACAAAATAAAGAACCTAAAAAATTGGGATTTTAAAAAAGGGTTTAAGCCACAAATGCAGCTTTAGGCAAACTGCTCACAGCAGCTGTACAATATGAGCAGATAGACACTAAAATCTTGACAGTCAGATTGTGTTAAAACATGAAACTTGACCTTCTTTAGTGTGTTTTATTGTCCTTGTTACAGCGTCTGCTCATTTTGATTTTTTACAGCTTGAAACTTTCATTTTCATGCTTTCAGTGTGACAGTATTAAACTTTTCAAATGGCTTTGAGTTTTTTTGTTTCCTTAAATGAAAGAGGAGGGCAAAAGGGAGACATGTTTTTAATAATATACTTGACATCAGAGCAACAGTCTAAATTAAATGGCCTCGCCTGTTGCTTGTTTTTATTAGGAAGCCTGAAATTACATTGTTTTCCCCATGACATCATTTTCTGTCCTGGTTTATTTTTGCATGGAATGAGGTTTCTCGCCACAGTCCATGCAAATCAAAAGCGATGATTTATGCACCGTTCCCGTGGCGAATGGAACATTAAATTTAATTTTGCTGCTGTAGCGCTGCGCCTGCAGCGAGCTCAGGCTTGACACGGTGAACCGTGCATGCTGCTGCCGCGCAGGAATTCATTACTTCCTCCACAATATGCGAAAGCAACATTTGAATGAAACATTTGTCTCATGTCAGATCTCAGTAGCATCTACTTTCTCTATATAGACACATGGACGCTCGAGGAGGGAGGAAGGCGCTCATACTCGACTGTAACAAAGCAGTGAGTCGCGTAATGGTGGCACATTAAAATGAGGCCTGTTGGATGCGAGTAGCAGAGCAATCTGTTTCTGCAGTGATCGCCCATTACTGCTTTGTAATGACGTGGAAAAAATGCCACAAAGCAAAGTAATGAAATGTATTTTTCCCCTCTGCCTGCTTTGACTATATGCTTCAGTTGTGCAGCTCAGAGGGGCTTGGAGGCAGCCAGAAGCCACTCACACAGCAGAAAACAGATGGGAACCTTAAAGATTAACCAAAGATTTATTAGGATTTGTTATATCAATTTTTACATTCAGCTGTTACGTCAGTTGTAAATTTAAAACCCTTTATGTTGCATGTGCAGTCTTTTTCTTGTGCTTCAATTGTGAAATTAAATTGAGCAGATTTGAATATTACATTATTAATCACAGCAGCAGATTAATTTTCCTCTAGCATGAGCTATTTTTCTTTTATCAAAAACAACACAAACAGGTAGATTATGTATTTTATTCTGAAGGATCCCACTGCCCAAGCACAGAAAATCATTGTAAACTCAATTTAATTTGGATTCCATTCAGTTTATTTACAAAGCACCAGTTCACAACAAAAGTATTCTCAGTGCACTATACAAAGAAGAAACAGGTCCAAATCATAAATTCAGTTCAATTACAAACAGTCAATTAATCAAATTTCTGTATAATATAAGACAGTCAGTGTGGGCTTTTATTATATTACAAAATGGCTGTTAATAAAACAAAGTCTTTATAAGAAAGCCAGCAGATTGTGTCAAAAATTCACTTTGGTACAATCCACCATCCTGACCAAGCGTAGGGTGACAGTGGAAAGGAACAACTTCTGATTAAGAAGAAGAAACCTCCAACAGAACCAGGCTCAGGACGAGAGGCTATGAATGAGAGGACAGGAAAGAGACACAAACACAGAAGGATCGGTCCAGGTGTAGTTTCTACAGTAAGAAAACAAAGAACACAAGGTTAAAGGCAACAATAATTGCCTCTACTAAAGAATGAGAGTAGAGAGATTATGTATTCAGTAAGTCTTCCAGCATTCTAAACCTGTAGCAGCAGGAAACCCAAGCCAACCCTAACCATAGGATTTATCAAAAAGGAAAGTCCTAACCCTAGTCTTAAAAGTAGACAGGGTGTCAGCCTCACGGACAGAAACTGGAAGTTGGGTCTACAAGAGAGGAGCCTGAGAACTGAAAGCTCTGGCTCCTTTTCTACTTTTGGAAACTCTAGGAACCACAAGTAAACCTGCAGTCTGAGAGAGAAGTGCTCTTTTATGAAAAAAATATGGAACAATCAAATCTTTCAAATAAGCTGGAGCTTGGTTGTTGAGAACTTTGTATTTTAGGAGTAAGTTTAAATTCTACTCTAGATTTTACAGGGAGCAGACGCAGAGAGGCTAAAACTTGAATAAGTTGTTGAATGTAAAATGTTGTGTTGGCTTCTGCAATGAGAAGAAGCCTTTGAGTGGGGCTTTTGCAGAAGTGCCTTTGCAAGACACTGAACCTCCCACTGCCCAGGTATGCATCTTGGTGTACAAGTAAGAATATAAAGGTGCTGTACATACACAGAACAACTATATAGTAGACAATGTTGTATATGAGTGTGTGTGTGTGAATAAGAAACACATTTTAGAGCACTTTGTAGAACCTGGATGAGGTTAAAAAACACCATATAAGCATGGAGCGTTCACCATTTATCTTTATAGAACAATTCCACACAAAGCTGTAGAGTTTATCCTACTTTCCTCAAAGTAGCCACAACTAGGCCACATTTGACTTTGTTTGCAATTCTTGGCCGATGCCATAAACTTGCCAAAACTATCATGTATCCCTATTATAAGTCTATTACAAACTGAGCTACATCAGACAGTTGTGTTGTAAAGTATAATAAAACAAAGTGAATGTGTCACCCCATGTTAATTAAATGATATGGAAAAGTGAATCTCATGTCATCTGATGTTGGTATCACATTATATCAGATCATTTTCATATGGATGTATGAAGGTAAATCTCACTGGATGCTGTATTGAGCCAAAGCCTATGAGGACCCAAACTTCTTCATAGACAGCTGGACAGATTACAGACTCATAGCTGTGGGTGTGAAAGCAGACAAGGTGATTATATGGTCAGTGCTGTGCGGCCGGGGGTGGGGAAGTTAATTCTCCATGAGTGTGGGCAGCAGCTGGATGCTGGGACTGACTCGTGCAGCATCACTGGGTTTTCTTCAGCATGGTTGTTACTTCAGAAACACATATCCACTCCAAGATATCATGATGATGATGTGTCTTTGACCTCCGAATTAGGATGTTTTCTGTCTTTTGTGATTGGTTGAAAACTGACATTTGGCACAATATATTTCCTGGCTGAAGTAAAACATCCAAAATGTCCAAAATTTACATCTGTGCTAAAATTCATTCTTCTTCTGTCATGTAGTGTGAGCTTTTTGTGAGTATGATGAAACATTCTTGTGTTGTTCAACATGTTTCCTTCTTGTAGCATTTAAACATATATTTTTTCCTATTAGGCCAGAAGTCTGAATGTCACTGCTCAACAGAAAAGACCAAGAGATAAATAACTAATGGTTTATTGTGTAGAAGTAAAAAACAAAACAAATGTTTTTTTTTTCTACTTGAGATTACATAAACAGATGACATAAATGCTAAAAGGGAAACTGCAGAGAACCTCTGCAGCTGGAGGAGCAGAGGTTTAACAGAAAGTGAGATTCTTTCTTTCTGTAGAGCCCGTGCAGTCATGTTGTCAAGAATGTTTATTCCGCTAGTTAAAGGACAGTAAAAGATTGTTGTTTATTGCATACAACTAAATGCATTTAGCAAAGATTAGTGCATAGTTGGTCATGTAGACATTATTCTCAGACAAAGACCAGGGTGACATTAGATTGAGTTCTGAGGTTCAGGTCCAGACTGTGAGTCACTGACATACCAAACCTCCACATGCTACACGTTGTCAAACCAGGTGATGGGAGGGTGTGTCTCGCATAGGACCCCCCTGAGACAGGGACAGAAACCATATTATAACTTTTACTTCCTCTAGAAATTCAAGTTTTATCATCTATTAAGGTGGTACGCCAAGGTCATGGCTGACCTCAGCAGGAACTGATTCAAAGCCCTCATTGAACTATTCAATCAGTAGCGTACAGGCTCCCATTTCTCTCTTCTAATCACAGCTATACATTTAGACCTTCATTCTTGGTCATGGTTTTTTGGAAACAATGGAAAGGAAAATTTGGTATCTCCCCGATGATTTATACCACCTGCAGAGCATTATTTTGCTGAATTTTAGGAGAAATTTTCCACTTTTAACAGCAGTCAGATGTCACAAAAACAAGCTGAAGAAGTTTTTTTTTAATCATTTGCAGTCTTCCTTAGCACAACATTAAACAGTTTGACAAAGAGCTTACAATGCGTTACAACATTTTGTTTTTAGTTGCTAGGACTGGACATACAGTTTCAGTCAGGCAGTTAAATGTTGCCGCCGATGTCTCATTGTTATGTATGCGAGGCATCCTCTGCCTATTGTCCAGCAGCTCTGCAACACCACCGTGTCCCCCGGGCCCTCTCACAGCCAAAGTGAGGAGATCACGCCCACATGCAAATGACTTTTCAAGGTCCTTGTGAATGCTCATTAACTTTCCACGGGCATAAGTCCTAACTTTATTATTGACTGCGCAGAATACACAATCCACCGACCTCTGCCACCTGCAACTAAATCTCTCTCCCCCGATCCATCGCACTGATTCCTGCTGCCAGCCAGAAAACTCGAGCCAGCAGTTTAGTCACCTTAAGTGTTTACACTCCTCCCCCAATGTGCAGCCTGCACACAACACTGCAGAGCATGCATGTCAGCTTTTACGCACCTTTAACCCCAGGATAGTTGATTTTTGTGGCATATTAGCACCAATTTTTGTTTGTTTCTTGATTTAAAGACACCTCCTCTATTGATTTATTCCAGAGTGGCTCATGTGTTGGTTTATTCAGTAAGTCGAGGGGTGGGGGAGGATGATTACACCTCTGCATGAAATATTTATCGAAAGCCAACAGAATTCTCAGCTTGTCTGCAGAGCTTATGCAGATCAGATTTTCAGATACAACATATTACAGGCAGCTGACATTTGTCCCGGTATACTGAATCATTAGTGCAACAGAATCACTTAGTCCAATCCACTAAGATCAAGTTTCTCCCTTTATTGACCCTCACGGGCCAAGGCTGACAAGTGGAGGTGCAGCAAAGTTCATTAATAATGTGAAATAAATCAATTAGCTTGGAAAGAGTGGCACAGCTGCAGAGTTCTACCAGAATTCTTTAGACACAACCCAGACATAAACTAGAATGAATTCACATCATGTTGGAAACTTTTTTAAATTTCAAATTGTTTATTTTTTATTGGAACAAACTGTAGTTGTAACACAAATATATAAAACAACTGACCTCTGTATTATAAAAGTCTGAAAAGTAGCTGAACTCAGGTTAAA
>JAOXNZ010000038.1:8981955-8995119 GCA_028566095.1 Kryptolebias brasiliensis
ATACATATATGCTGTATATATACACACACAATGATGACCATTTATTTTTTATGATTTATAATGTACTAAAGAGCAGCCATGTTTGCTGCCTGCTGATAATCCTGCTAGCCAGGGAACGTTATTTTATTTAATTTTGCTGGTTCGATGGATCATTGTGGAGGGGGGTGCACATATTGTGTCAGTAAAGTTGAGCTAACCCGTGACCATAGTTTCCATCTCACAATCTTTTCAAAATAAACTACAATGGCAGAAAGAGGCTGGAGACACTTCCAGTTGTTTCACTCTCTTTTTTTGTTTCAGTAGGTATTGTGCTGAAAAAAGCACCCTGACTGGAAAAACACCGAAACAACTTGGCGTGTTACTACCAGGTACCAGTGTAAAAAAAAAAAGAAGCATTAATTCTTTGACTTTGCCCATTTTTGCCTAAACTTTGAATTTTCTAAAATCCCTGCTCATACTTATTACCCCTTACTTACCCAGAGTGGGACCCTAAACCCAACTGGATTAGAGCAGCTTGACTTTACTGTCTTATCCTGATAAAAGCCCCTCTGTTCTGGCAACAGATTGGAAATAATACCTGTGTCTCACCTAAAAGTTCCTGCTTTGCATGTTGAATAGAAACCGTATTCTTAAAAATGCTGATTTGTATTTCTGTTTGTATAGCAGTTTGTTAGCTCTAAAACATCTGGTAGCAACAGTTTAATTAAAAAAAGGTTTACTGGCTAGTATATACACAGCAGCAAATGTGAGCTAACGTGTAAAGAAAAAGGTTGTAAATAATCAGTCAAATTTCCTTTCCAAGAAGCTTTAAGAGCTGAGAGACAATTAAACACTAAACTCCTACTTGCTGTATGCTTTAAAGACCCTTGTATTATTCTGTATTTTGGTTATTTTTTAGTAGCATCTCTGCTCTGTTCTCCATCCATTTTCTGTCCTGATAACACGTAATATGGCTGCAATCAAAGGTGATCCACAACCGGAAATTCCCAGAAAGATTTATGACCAATCTAACAAGCTTTTCTGTTAAACTGTAAAATATTGCTTTGATTACTCAGCATTAAAGAAATTAATGTCTTTATTTAAATTAAAAGAAAGCCTTATCACTGTAGTATTTAAATAAGACAAATGATGACAGGCCTTAAATAATGTCCGTGTCTTTATGTTGGCCTTACATTAATATTACCTTTTATCTTTGTCTAGGATATTAATAATGGGATACTGTGGGAATTAATACTTTTGATCATTAAGAGTTCAGAGCTGTGTGAGTGGGAGACGTGAGCACTCGGGTCATCATTAATAACCATCATAAAACACAGAACATGTGGCTCTTCAGGGTCTCATCGCTGGTGATTGATTATGAATATTAACAACCCCAAATGGCAAATAAATGGCACCATTTCAATCGACCATATATGTCAAGTCATGGAGGTGCTGCATCAAAAGTGGAAACATATTTCATCCAGAAAAAGCTGTCAAATAAAGCAGGAGCAAGAATGGTGGGGGGGATGGGTGGGCAAATGTCCACTTCACTTTACAAAATCCTATGGTTTTAAGCTGAGGAAAATGGAAATTCCTTTCATTTTAATCAAGCAACAAACTCAACCAGGTAGTTTTAAAGGAATTTAATCAGTATTTTGAGCTGTTTTTTGGTGAGATGTCCTCATTAGGTCTAGCAAAATTGTCCTCTGTACTGCATATACTGTATGTTCACAGTTCAATGCTGGATCATGCTGCACTCTAAGTGATACAGCCTTCCAGTTATGAGGAGATTGTTATGTCTTACTGATAAACTTTGTTCAAATGAGCACTCACTGACAGTCTGGTGTTAGACAGATTCTGCCGCTTGGATCTGTCTCATCCCTGGGATGTTCTGCTTGACATTTCCTCTGTAATAAATTGCTGAAAATCAACAATCTGCGTCTTCCTGTCCTTATCTTTTTGCCACAACATTTTTGAGCTCAGCTTGTGAACGTAAGACCAACAATATTTGGATCTTTAGAGTCCCGACTACATTCATCACCTCCCCTCTAAGCCTTTTTCTTAAAAACTCTGTCCAGGTATGCTAACATTTGGCTTTTTAGTACAATGGGAAAGTGTTTTAGCAAAGTGTCGAGAAACCCAGCAACAGTGACAGATACACTACTTATGGGCTCTGACTCCAACCTTCATTAATGGGAACACAACAGCTGCATGGGTGCACACTTTCTAATCAGGGTGCTGCATTCAGGGCTTCACGCTGGGGCACCATTCATTCTTTTTTTTACAGAAACACACATTTACCTATTGTCATACCTTTGAAACTGACAGCAACAACAGGCAGTATTCAGTCATCTGTCTGCAAAACACTTTGCAACTCTCAGTCCTGCTGTGTGGTGTGTTGGTTGGAATTCTGTGATCCACTTCGAACATAATAGCTGGTTTAATTATCTCAGAAATGTATAATTATAAGAAAAGGTTTCCAATAAATCTTATACTAATGACATCCCTTCATTTTCTGTGTTCACTATAGTTGTCAAAGCACTGAGGGTAAACACACCGATCCTGGCAAATGGGAAAGAGTTTAATTGACTTGTTTAGGAGCTCTAACACAATTTAAATAACCTGATCAAAGTGCAAGCTATAATGTAGGTCTAATGGGGGATGGATTGCAGTGTAGTAGTGAGTCTCTATGAAACAATTCAATAAGTAAGTTTGGAAGTTTTCCACTGAGAATTTTGTTTGAGTTCTGCAGGTCAGTAGTTCCACAAATTGTTGACAATAAACTGTTTGGATCTTTTATTTGGGCTGTAAAATCTGGGGCTGAACTAGTTTCACAGGCAACAATTAGTCAAGACCTAAAGCCATCATCACATGTTTTTTGTCTGACCTCACCTCTGAACCAACCCTTACTTCCTACGTCCTCTTTGCACTTTAGGCCTGTGTTTAAGAAAAGAAAGCCAGTGTCTCACTGAGATGCGACTGTTGGAGATTAGTTGGTGACTCAAAACTGCAAGAAAACAGGCAAATTTTGAGTGTTTGCAACCAGCAAGCCATGTGACTACATTTTGCGTCACATGGCTTATGATTTAATCCACTGAAGTACAGTTTAGAAAGACAGGCTGATTGGGACCGGTTTGTTATTAATTATTATTTAAAATCAGCATAGTTAGACCTGATCATTTGGTGCTGTAGCCTTGGATGTTTTCTGTCATAAAGACAGCTTCCTCTGTAGGTGTCAAAATACAACTCTAGCGTTCTGGAGTTACAGAAACTAAGCTAAGAAGGCTTTGAGATGCCTGCAAAATCCATGTGACTAATTTGAGAAAAAATTTGTTGCGCAAGCTTTTGAGAAATTGAGAACCCTCGCAAACATTTCGAGATATTTTAGAGACTTCCCCGCAAATGCTGTTCACCAGCAAGTCTGCAACAGTCGCAGCCCAGTGAGATACTAGCTGAAGCAAAGGACTGAGCTCCTATGAGATCCTAGGTGATCCAACAGCTCTACAGCACATCACAGCCCTGCGGATATCCCACAGATTTATTTCACTGGAGCAGCCTGGGGAGGAGCCAATGTGTTACCATGACCCCATACATCACACCTTTTGTGAGCACATATTAAGTCTTTCACTCATCCCTCTACCCCCCTCCATTAAAAGTAAATAATCTGTTAAGGAGCGGCACTATTTGTCACACGTGACAGGTATCTGTTTGTACAAAGAGGATAGGTGTGTGAGAGGACTCCCAATATCATCCCCTAAGAACCCTGCATTTAAGCTAAACTTGCTTTCCTGTGCATAAACAAAAATGCACTAAAATGTGTGAAAAATACACCACAGACCTTCCACCATGATTTCAAGTTCTCTGAATTAAAAAGCAGAGGAAAAGGTAGGAACGCAATCCTCAGTTCATTAACACAAATTTGCTAATAGGCAGAGTGCTGAGAGAGAAACCAATTAGTCCGGCGTCACGCCAGAATAAATTAGAAGCCTGCGGCCTCAATGCTTTTATTTTTTTTGCATATTTATAACTCTGAATTCATACCACACACTCCTCATAAATCATAGATATTTATGAAGTGAAGGTTTTGTTTTATTATAGCATATTATGTCATGTTTGATGTCTGAGCTGTCACAGGATGGAGGGAAAGGCCGAGCTGGTGGCGCTCATCTGGGTTATTGATGGCCACTTCCTGTCAGCCTGTACACAGCTGTGCTACAACAAGCTGTGGGTGCATGTGATCATACAGTCTTCCTTCCTCTCCATTCTTTTCCCCTAACATTATTAGGATCATTATTTGTACATCCCCTAAGCTGGATTAATGTCATAAACACCCTGAAGTCAGATTTTCTGTTTTAAACTTAAAATCTTTAAAAATATTGAGGTAGCAGGTACAACATTTAGATATGTTTCATCATTTCTACTGTTCCCTGAGACTTTTTATCAGAATTCTAAATAAAAAAATTAGGTAAATAAACATTCAAGTCTGACAAGGAATTGCCTATATTAACCCTCATTTAATTTCCCATATTCATGACAAGAACATTTTTAGCAAGTTAACAAAGTAAGACATTTGCTTTTATTTTACTTTTTTCTTTTTTTTTTAAACTAAAGCCCAAGCTACCTAAACATTTGTTAATTTGCATACATTTCCAGAACACATATCTGAATTTTGGCAAAAGCAGATTAAAAATCCTTGTCTTATTTGGATAACATGCCACATTCAGAGGTTTTTACAAAGTAGATTTCAGTTGTTTGTTTACACCAAAATTTAGTTGAAAAATTAAAGAAAAAACACTCTTTGATATAGTGTGTTACAAAACCTTTCTGGCATCTCCACATTTGATTATGGAGTAAACGTTAAATAAGAGTTAGTTATTCATTAAATGAAAGTGGGGACAAGATTTGCTCTGCAGCCAACCACAGGCTTTGTGCTAATTCTTTCCATCACAGAGATGATTCTGGTGATAAATAATGGAGGATCAATCGGCTGCTGCATCAGTTTGTGAGGAGAAAGACGCTCCACGGAGTTAAATGATCTAAGCAGGGATGAAAGACACAATAACCAGAGAAGGGGGTTAAATGCACAGAGAATGAAAACCTCAGAGCATGTAGGTCGTCTCTGTCTGTGTCGAGAACTTTGAAGCACCTAATGGGTCTTCAAAAACTAAACTAGTGGCCCCGCCGAGCGCCGGCCCCTGACCCAGGCCCGCGTGCCGAACATGATTGCCTTTGTTCCGCGGAGAATATTCAAATGGGGCCCTTATAAAAGCAGCCAGTGTGGGTCGTAACACGGCGATTCTTTCACGGTGCTCCAGATGCTGCGCTGTGGGCCGGGGTCACGGCGCTGCGGTTAACAAAGCCCTGCATGGCTACAATGATCCACACTGCACACTCGCTGCAATTTAGCTTGAGTAATAGATGGGGGTCACGCCGGGTCACTTTCAATTTCCACTTCCCGGGGAGAAAAATGAAAACAACTCATTTGCACATATCTGAATAATTCAGTCACTCAAAGAGAGGAGAGATGGAAATATGGGCCTGAAGAGAGGGAGAAGAAAGAGGAGGGAGACACTGTTGCACGCGGAGCGGTAATGACGGCCGTCCTCTTAGTCGTCTCGCATAAAGGCTAATGATGAATTTGACAGAGGATATGAATCCAGATGTAAGAATAAAGCGACTCCTCACTCGGGAGGCTCCGCTGCCTCTGGTGAGCTTTTAAACTTATCATAAATGTATTAAGATTGCAGCGGGCCATGAAACAGCTGTAGACAATTAATCTTGTGCAAATCTTATCCGAGGAATTGGTTTCTGCAGAGTAACATCTGCTGCGAGAGCCGATTATTCATGGGCAACGTTCAGCCGCCGCGCCTGTATGCATATAGGGCACAATCATTGCCAATGAAGTAAAAATTTATAGTTTTCCCTGTTCAGTAAAAATAACATTCAGCAGCATTAAAACATCATCCATCAACATTGTCCTGGGGCCCGGGGCCATCCTAGGCAGGCAAATTAAAAAGTATTCATTTTGTTGAGAAGTTGCAGAGCGTGCTGCTCCGCTGGACTGATTTTTTTTTTTTTCTTCTTCTTCTTTCCTCTGCATCGCTGTTGAGAGGAAAATTGGAGACGCTGTTGCTTTTTGCTCTGCTTGAACAGTGTGGAGGAAAAGGAGAGATGAACCTGGGCCCCCGGAGACGGTGATCAGGAGATGTGGGCCATGATGGATGACAGTCAATGTGGACTTGGCAAATATGAACCTGGATTAAAATCAAGCCAGGTAATTTTATGTGAAACTTGTTTATGAGATTTCAAAATAAACCCACCTCTGATTCAACCTTTTTGTGGCCTTCACTTTATTTCGTTTCAAAACATTTTTGTTCTCAATTATTTTACTTTGATTTTCAATGTTTTTTTTTACTCTTTGTGAGTAGATTTTTTATATCTTTAGTTTTTTTTTTTTACTGGTTTAATTTTATCTTTTGTCTAACATTTTTGTTGTGTTTGTTTACTGTTACCAGCACAACAATTTGTTCTGTTTTCATTTGTAAAAAAATAAGAATTGTTGCCTTTTATTACCCTAAAACGCATGTATTTCCAATTAATGTCCCCAGAGGGCGCTCCATCCTACACACTGAACCTTTAATCTGAAAAGAAGATTTTGTCAGCATATACAGAGATTTCTCCAAAATTTATTATTTTTTCCTGTTTTGTTCTTAAAGAAAAAAAATCTTTTTACACAAAAAGTAATAATAATAAACACAAAAGACACCAAGCGCATCAAAAAATGACCTCAAATGAAACAAAACTATAATCACTATTTAATCTCTATTTATTTGCTCTTGTCACAGTTACTTTTGACCACCTTAGAACTATGAAACTATGTCTTTACATTGTTTGATGAAGGGACCTCTTACTAATTCTCTTACTGTGGCTCCTTGTGGTACAAACTGCAAAATCCATGCAAATGTTTAACACTTGCCAAGTTCCCCTTTAACCCCAGTCCTGTTTTAGAGCTAGTCAGTCTTTGCTGGGCTACTGCGTGGAAGAAAATTCCCATGTATTAACTAAAGCAGCATCAAATGTTTAAATCTCAATTCATCCAATAATAAGATTTAACAAAGAGATTTAATCCAGGAACTTTAAGAAAAGGTCAGTAACGACAGAAACCGTTCTTGCCGTTCTACAGTCAAATCAGCAGAGTTGTAAAATAAACAGGGCCGACTGGAGATTGATAATCCTCTTCTTCTGTCCCCAACTGTTGTGATCTCACAGATGGCAATATCATTTACAGAGGAGGCTGTCAGCTGGAGCTGAGCCAGACGCTGTCTCAATAGAAGTTTGATCATCTGTAACTTTGGCCGCCTGTCACTTGTTTTGGTTGTTAAATGAAGAAAAGCCCCAAAAATATACATTCTGCCAATAAACTGTTATGGCTGATTCTGGTAAGTAATTTGAAAAGGAAAAAAAGTAAATGTTATGTGTCACAGAAGGACATGAAGGAGACAAACAAACTACATTAGTTTTCCACAAAACAAAAGACTGACTGTGGCATCAGGTCTTATGGTATTATCAGCGCAAAAAGACATGAAGTAAACAAAAACAAACAAAGGAAGTCTTTAAAAGAGGTAAATGAATAGTCCAAATCTTACAGATTGCAGTTCTGCAGGGAAGTTGTGAACAATTAACATCTTACCTATTGTCGATAGCTCTTTAAATGACCTCAACTGGCTGAAAAAGACCATAGTGGGTTGCTGATGTCTTAAAAACTTTCAAAGTTGTTTATGCAAACGTTATATTATAAACCTTTACATTGCTGTCAGTTTCATATTACACAGTTACAAACACAAATTTATTTTATTTGCAAGTGCAAATATTTTAAGCAGCAGCAAGCTGTAGCAGTTCTGATGCAGCCTGGTGGCATTTTTGGCCATTTTTTTTTTTTTGCCAGAATAACAATTTCTGGCAATGTAAAGGTTTTGGATAAACAGCTACAAAATATTTTTAGACTGTTTTAATAGATAACAGTGATCCACTTCGGTCTTGATCTTGCTCAGTTTGTTCAGAATTAAACTCCATTTTTCTAAACTGATGTCATTCAAAGAGCTATTTAAAACAAGTCAAATATTATGTGTTCATAAGCGTTCCACTGAATCTCGCCTCACTAGATTTTATTTATCACTTTATTTAAATTGCATAACTGCAACAAGACAAGACACAATTTAATGCAAAGATGTACAATAAAGAATTATATTACACGCACAACTACATAAAAAAAACTATGAAAAACAGAAGCTGAAGGACCTCAAACTGTAGAAAACAATCTCAGAGATGCTGTGCATTCACCCATCTTATGTTTTTATTGCCGTCATAAATCAGTCATGGTCAATATAAATTGGCTTTCTTTACAAAAAATTATTTTAAAACGTGTGAAAGTGAAATCAAATTTCTACAGAGTAGTACTAATATTCCTTGAAGGAATGCACATCGTCCGCTGTCTTGCTCGACAAAGACGTCATCCGTTAGCACTCAGAGTATGTGTTGGGGATGACCCTCAGCTACTACCACACCAGATTTCAGCTCAAGATCTGTAAAACTGATTGTGTTATAGCCATTTTGTGTTGGCTAATGTCAATTAACTGTGGCAGCCATCTTGAATTGGGTGGACTCCAAAAATGAATTAGTTGTACTTTCAGTAGTACTTTCTGAGACTTAAGCTTGGTGATAAAGTTACACAGACTGGCAAACAAACAAACACACACAGGCAGTTACATGATCACCCACCGCCAAACTCCCAAAAAGACAAAGTGTCCTAAAACATGAGCACAAACAGATGCAGTGCAGCTATGATGGCAACTTCACAGTGACACTAAACAAAACACCCGCAAAGAGACCAGACAACAGAGCAGAGCAGCCAGAAACACACTCCGAGTATAACAAATTAGTTACTCTGTGTGTGTCTTTCAGTCTTGCTGTCTCACAGAAGACTCTGTCGCACGGTCGTCACTGCAGTCGGACTCATGCAGGATGTCAGAAGCAGCTACCTGACGGCAGTGCTCGCACGCAGGGACGAAGAGGTGGCGAGGAGGCGGAGGAGCAGGCCGTGTTTAAAGCTCAGCGTGTATTGTTCGACGTGACACGCTCAATTTATCATTAGTTGTGAGGGGAGAACGGATGAGTACACTTTCAATTTAGTTCCGCTGCTTTCTCCATTCATCACGCCCCTCATCATCCATCATTTGTGCAGCCAGCTTCCATCCACAGCGAACACACTCTCATCAGTTTAATGCAATTAATCTTAATGCCGAGATAATTCCATATTAATGAAGCAGGACTTTTATTTGATTGTTGCTTTGATGAAGTTGTGTCGGCAGCGGCATCGACAGCATGTGTGTTGCCCACTGAGCATGAAAGTGAGAGGGTTTCTGTGTGTTTCCTTTGTGTCGTCTCTCTGCTGAGGTTTATGTACATTTCCCAGAGAGCCACTGACGCTGGCGCCTTCTGTCTTCATACAACGAGCCCTGAGAAATTGGAAAACTTGCAGCAATAGATAGGAGGTGACCTGGAAACAAAAGCAATCAGGGCTCCGGGAGGGAGGGTTGTGTGTGTGTGTGTGTGTGTGTATGTGGGGGGGAGGGGGGCAGCAGCAGCCATCAGGCTGAAATTCAGCCGTGCTGTCAATAAAAGAAGAAATAGCTTTTGAGGCACGGGGCTGAGGGCAAAGAGGAGTCTGCAATTTCACACCTTCATGTACCTCGCCGGAGGACATTTTTCATGCGCCTCAACCTTCTCATTCAGTAAAAGCCAAGCAGCAGTTTGTACATGATTCCTCTGATAACAAACAGGAGGGCTGAAGGCGATTGGATGATGAGGTCAGTGGCCCTCCTCTGCCGTCCAATCGCTGCATAAATTTCTTTTTAAACCAAGCAAACTGGAATTTAACCACAAATCAATCCACTCTCCACTTGAGGAACTTTAGACTCAATTGTAGCTCAATCAAAGCAGATAAAAAAAAAATCAATTCTGACCAATTACAGCCTGTTTCATTAGAGTATGCAAATCGGAGGTGCTGGGAGCATGCTCGGTCTCATATTTCCCTCTTCTGGTCAGAGAGGCACACCAGAGGCTGTTGCCACAGGCTGATCTGTGGTCAGTTTGACTTTATGCTGTTTGTACTGTGGCTGCTATCAGCTGCACAAGCAGAGGATGAGAGGCACAGAGCAGAGCTGCAGCAGTGGGAAGGTTTGCATCAAAACGCAACATTTTTCTTGCTGTTTTGCGTCTCTGGGTTTGATCTGTAGGTGTTGTACAGTTCAGCTGTTTTAGCATCTTTCCACACAGGTCTTTTCTTTGTGTGGTCTTTTTCGCATAATTCCGAGGTTGTGTTTAATGTTTTTATTTTTTTCATCATGCAAATTTTATCACTGTCTTTTTATGGCCATATTTATGCACATTTGTGTTAGTGTTGCACCTTTTGCTTATCTTTTTATAGTAGCTTCGTGTCTTTTTTGTAAACCTTTTTTGCTGTTTCGTTTCGATTTAATCTAAACATCTATTTTACCACATTTCAAATAGGTTTAACAGGATGACCTCGATTCTGACCATTTTGTAATAACTCTTCCCAAAAGGGAACATTTAAAGCCAGTCAGTCTCTAAACAAAACACTAACAAACATGATATATTATTTTAGGGTCACTCAGAAAAAGAAAAAAATGAGGAAGCTGTCTTGTTTTCCAGTTTCAACATTAAACTAAAGTCAATCTGCTGAGAATTCAGTCTGAACACTGTTTCAAGAATAAAGTCAAAAAATCCTTGTTTCCCTCTCTGACTCAGAGCAGCGAAGTTGATTATATTTGTCCTATTTTGTTCATTTTATCATTATTCTCAGTAAAAGTCATATATCAGCCTAAACAGCTGGGAGTTTTGATGTTATTTAGAGGTTGTATCCAGCTCCAGACACAATTTAGGAAACAGTTGATTTAAAGTACTAATACTTAGTACCCAGGGGGTTAATGTGCTAAAAGAGAACTTCCTTATCATTAAAACCTTCATTATTCTGAAGTTAAAAATCACTAATTAATTTACAAATGGAAGGCAGGTATCATAGGTCTTTGAGCCACTGTTGGTTTGGGGTTTTTTTAACCTAAAAAAAAAAAACTTAATTCCCATCTCTTTGACTTTGTTATTGGAATATTACTTCAACATTAATCTCAACACTTTGGCTTTAATGTTGACATTAAAGTCGATTTTAATGTCAAAACTGAAAAAACCCTTCCTCCATTTTCTTTCTTCAAGTAGCTCTACTGTCATAACAAGAGTCAAACCTTTAAACCCCCAGCTTCTAAGAGTTGAGAATTTGTTCCATACAATTTACTACAAATCAAGACAAAATAATGCAACGCTTTGCCATATTTCCTAATTGTATCTTGAACAAATTGTACAATATGTTGCCCAAATTAGATGACAATGTTGTACAGTGAATATTATCAGCTTTCACGATACTGTGTTTTTGCACCCGAGGGCCGACCTATAAACTTTAGTGATTGTGAGGCGATTGATTAAAAAGGGCAGAAGAGAAGAGACGACTCTGACTCCGGTTAAATTTCATTAAAGGCCAAATCGCTTGAACTCACTTAAAGATATGACCATGAGACATTTAGAAGAGAACAACTCTCAGAGACCTGACTCCTCTGAAGAAATACTTTTAAGCTCCAGTGTGTGGGATATGATGCCATCTAGTGGCACAAATTGAAAACTGCAACCAATATATTTATTGATGCTTTGGTATATACAACGGCAGCCCAGTGACTCTAAAAGTTGCATTAGAACTTTAATAAACAAAAAAGTAAATATGGTTGAGCTTTTTAGCTTTATCTTTTTATACTAACTAGAAAAGGGCCAAAATTAGTATTAGTGTTTAGTATCAGTATTTTCCCGCGAAATTAATTGAAGTGACTTAAAATGAAAATAGTCATTTAACGACACCATGTTCCCTGGGTTCTATGTTTAGTCTGTAACCTCGGTGTTAAAGAGGAGCAGCAGCTCGGTGGATGTGAGGGCAGATTCGAGGACTCGTCTGAGCGTAGTCGTATCGATCCCCCTCCGGGAGTTGCATTGTACCTCCTCGGCATCACATACATTACAGCCAGCAGCACAGAATAGATGGCAGAACAATGTATTTAAAGGCATTACACTCCAACTAATGGCGAGTCTCAGAAGGAGCCTCAGTCATTTACCCTGTGACCGCTCAGTTCCCAGCATAGCAGGATTTTAAATGATGTCCTCCCGCAGACTACACTCACTTGGATTCAATTTGGAAATGTATTCATATTTACTTAGTGTACCTGCATTGCATTTGTATAGATCAGTCAAGGCTAAGAGTAAAATTGGGCAAATCGAATCAACGTATTGGGACATACAGGGTTTGTTGTATGGAGTCCACAGTCGGGGTCACTCCAATGCCTTTTATGATGTCCCTCTGAAATCTATCTGAATCACATTAAATTGGATATAAAGATGTGCAGACACATACATCACAGTAAATGGTGTGGTGGAGCATCGCTCGCCAAGAATCCCACCTCAACAATCGGGTTATAGAATCGGCTTTAGATCCTATTAATAATTCACAATCTTGTTAGGGGAGAACAAACATTTCTGTTCAAGCAATTTAAGTTGTGGGATTGTTATTACAGGCGGGTGGATGAAGAGGCGGGAGGAGGAGGAGGAGGAGGAGAGGCTGTGAAATGTAAGCCTGGCTGTGTGTGGAAGAATAACTCCATGCTATTTCACACTCTCTGCTTTCTTTATTAAAGCGCCGTCACAGTAAACATGTCGCCGCCCAACTCTGAGCTGCAGCTCTCTTCTGGCTCATCCACTGCATCCTTCCCACAAGGACACCAACATATATTTTTAGTTTTTTTTCTGGAGGACACATTCAGAGCCAATCACAGGAGGCATCCCTGGATGATCAACGATATCATTTTAATGCTTTTGAAAAACTTGTTCAGGGTGCCGTTTTCATTTAACAACCCCAAAATATTGTGTACTATTAGATGTTATAAGGCCAGTTGGGTTTTTGTTTTGTTTCGTTTTGTAAGTATTTACGTTTCAATTAGAAAGTGTCTAGAAAATATTTTTAAAAAATAGTGAAAATGACTTTTTTTAAAATGTACTAAAAATTCAAATTTCTCC
>JAOXNZ010000038.1:9020798-9045723 GCA_028566095.1 Kryptolebias brasiliensis
CCCATAGTTTGTTTTAGCTGAACACATCCTGACCGTTGTTTTTCTTCGGTCTTATTGATAAATTTGTTTAAAAATGTTCTTCAGTCAGTAATTATGCAGCAGCTGTAATGTCTCTATCAGAACTGTGCCCTTAAGTTTTATTTCTCAGATAAAACCACAGACCAAAGGCTTCAGGCAGCAGTTTCAAAGTTTATTGTGTCTCAGTTTTTTATCTGCCTTTCAGACTGAGAACAAATGTGAAATAGAGTAATATCTGTTCTCCGTTCCTCTTCTTAGAGAAAAAAAGAGACTTATTACTACTACTGTTTTGTCTTTGATGATGTTATTCACTTACATACATCTGTGTAATGCTTTCATGAATTAAATACAAAACAGAGAAATGAGGTTTATCATAAACCTGAAAACTCTGCCTCTTCGTGGTTTCCTCAGGGTGGATGGTTTGGTTTGTCCATCCAATAAGCAGCAGCGTTGCTGTATCTACAGAGCTGCAGGGTCTTCGGACTCTAGACTTTAGGCATATGTAGAGCCTGTACTGATTTGGGAAAAGGGGCGTTTAAATTTGCAGCCAAATTAGATTAATGTAAGGAGTCGGCTTCATTGAATAAATTCAAATTACAAATAACATGTTAATGCTGCAACTGTTACTGATGAGGAATAGTTTTTAACTTATTCTGTAGTTTTTATGTGACTGCTCTCTCAGACAACAAACTGAATATTTAGTGGAGGAGCAAACAATGTTTTTGTCCATGCCTGTTACCAGAAATCTCATGAACCATTGGATATTTTTTATGAAACTCTCAAAGTAATAATTAGATGAACATCTACAGCTGATTAGATGTCCGTCAACTGAGTCATCCCAATTCAAGATGGTTGCCACTGCTAATCGATTTTTTAGCAAACACAACACTGGTTATTACGCAGTTATTTTTACAGATATTGACCTAATAATTGATACGGTAGTAGCTGAGAGTCATTCACAACACGTGCTTTGAGCTTGACATCTTGAGGTACTGCATGAGCTTATGAAGTTGCTTTTTCTTTTTGTTTGACTAACAGAGCTACATCTGTCAATTTTTTATGAACACGAAACGCCCTGGCATGAAATACAACGGGCGACATGCATTCCTTGAAAGAATGCCTTTAACTTTTTTCTAATGACTTTAGGCTGCAACTTGGTGCTTTTTTCTACTGTATTAAGGGGCGATTTGTAAGTGTAATTGTTTAGAAAAAAATCCTTGTCTTAACACTTCACAACGCAACAAACTAGATTTTAAAAATATATTATAGAATATACATAAAAACGATCACGTGTGTTATCTTTATTTTACTAATCAAGTAGATTTTGTGGCTCTTTACAAACTTTGGTGAAAAAGGCTAAACAGTCTCTCCAACTCCAATTTGACTTAAAAATGTTTCTGTCTGAGCCAAAACCGTCAAGAGTGACGACACAAGCAGTGGCAGCAACAATGAGACCAGCTGTTAAAGGTTTTTAGGTTTATTACAAATAAAGATAAAGATAAACTGAGACTTGGTGTGAGGAGTCTCGTTACACTGACAGCAGACAGGTTTTATTACACAAGAATTAACTCAATGATCCTCTAATACAGATGTTTGATGCCACAGATGTTGGGATCCTTCATGAACTGAGGATGTTTGTGGGTCACTGACATGAAACCTGCAAGAAAAAACATTTGTTAGAAGAGTGTGACATTTGTACGATTAGAACTTTATAAACAACCAACAAAAGATGGACTGAATAAAAAAATCTACTGACTTACTATAGTAAAATATGTTTTAATGATAAGACTGAAGTGGAAGTTCATGAAAATGCTATTTTATAAACTTTTACACACATTACTTAGTTATTTACATAGAATTTATGGTTATTTAGAAGCATAATTAGCAGCAGCAACAATTCCTGTGCGGACTGAGGCACATCCAGCAGTAATATAGTATTTCTGCCAGATTGTTAATGATGGTGTGAAACTTTATAAATTAGCACTTGCATTAACCACTGTGAGATTTTTGAAATTAGTGTTATTTTAAGATGGCAACAATCCACTTTGGTCTTAGCCCAGTTTGAATTAGTCAATAGTTCATCAATAGATCTTGTCAAAAATCAAACGTAATTTCTCCAAACTGAGGTCGTACAAAGTAGTATCTACAGCAGGTAGGATATTACAGTAAATTGCTCATAACCTTTCTACAGAACCCTACTTCAAAAGATCTGAACTATCCCTTTAAATTGATCCAAAAAAAAAAAAAGGTCCCAAATTTAAGTCAAATGAAAGTTAGTCTTTCCTGAGCTCACAGAAAATTCCTAGTTATGACACGCCAAAATTTGAGATGAAATTTCATACGAAAGTTAAGATTAAACTTGTAAATAACAAGGTAAATANNNAGTAAAATGTTCTGCTTTAAAACCAGAAAAAGCTTGTATAGTTTTTCTTTTACTGGCATAAAGGAGGTAAATATGTTATGTATATATGTTTTTATATGTGTTGCTATATGTGTTCTTCTTCAGCTAAAGAAAAAACAGCTTAAGGTTTTTGTCAGCCACCTTAATGCTGACACTCAGGACGATGTGGAAATAAAATAACCATCTGGAAACAGGAGTGTTACTGCAGTGAGATCAAACTAACAGTCGTGCAGCGACAGGCTGACCATGTTTGTATGAGTTTTAAATAAACAAACCCATTGAGTGAGCCTTCTTTATGGCTTTAGAGATCTCCTTCTGTTTTCTTCCACATAGACCTGAAGGACAGAGACACACATTTGAGTCTGTGACGTGTTTGATCCAGAACAAAGTGACCTGCAGCAGCTCACCTGTGATGTGTCGGCCGTAAATCCTGCCTGTGTGCGGAGAGATGAACTGAGACAGCAGCTGAAAGAATTAAAAAAAATTTTTTTTTTTTAAATTCACGATTACTTCACAATATAACAGCCAGGAAAATGGTGAAAGTTTTAGTCTACTGTATTTTTTATGTGGATAGTTGTTCAGATTTGTCATGCTTCTAGGTTTGTAATTAACCCACTCATTCCATAAATTGTAGCTTTAGTGAAAATGTATTTCACTGAGGATGACATCTTCTCTGAGAGTCAGCAAGGTTACCAGATTAAATATTTCACACTACCATATTATTTTAGCTTGAACTGTATTCAAACTGTAAAGCTTTTTTTCTCTCTCTCTCTGCTGATTGTTTCAGCTCTGCATTCACAGATATATCTACAACTAAAACTCAGGTTGTATGTCAAAAAGTAAAGTGTTATGGTATGTGACTCACCTGAGTGTTTTTAAAGTCTATAGTGACATTGCAGAGGGTGCAGCCTTTTTGAGGCTCTTTGTACGGATTCTCCATTTTCACAATCTTAAAAAAAACAAAAACATTCCGTCACAACAGACATCTTACTTTGGTGACAATTATAAAATCACGTAATATAATATACCATGTCATCTTTATGATGAACTCCACCTGACGTTAGACTCCTAGAACCTACAGAAATTAGCAGCATACAAAACACAGCATTAGCTTGTTAGCATCACAGAGCGCAGTTAAACCAACTATTCAATTTTAATGTAAACAAGCAGACAGTTTTTACTTTAAAACACACAAAAGAAAACTTTTAAACTGACCACACACACATACTCACATGTGTTTCCACGGAGATATAAAGCAGCTTTTAGCCTTTGGAGACCCCTAACGCACAACATTTTGACCTGACATAAAACCGGAAGTGGTACAGAACAGGAATAATTCCGCCTGACTAGTTACTGAGATAAGTTCCGACATCTTCTGCAATATTATTATTTTAAAAATAGCTTATTTGTTACCGTGAAATTAACGCGCAGTGTATACTTCTAAACGCACATTATTATGACTTATTAGTTTCCTTTTTTTAGAAGTTTTTCGGTAAGGGTTCAATGTCACTCACATCAAAGATAAAACATAACAAAATAATAAATCCCCAAACAGAAAAAATTGTTGCACTTTCCGTTTCTGCTTTTTTAGTTAAGAAATAATTCACAAGTAATTCAAATGTAACTCCTGTGAGCGTTCATCTTATTTTAAATCTATGATAACATGTACTGTAACGCTATTTCAGCCAGATGCAAGAATGGCGACAAAGCAAAGGTTGGCAACACGAAAACGGAAGTTGAGGTTCGACTCCTCTTGTTCAAACGCTGTCAGATGTCCGTTTGAATGTGGTGCTGAGCGGTTGTAGTTATCAATGGCTGTTGTTTACGACTGCTCACAGTCACGTTATTTTAGTCGTAGAAATTAATTTCTGCGTGTAATGAGCGTTTTGTGCGTCAGTTGAATTTCAGTTATTTATTTGGAAACTGAAACTAACGAATGAGTGCAGGGTGGGCGTGTAATTACAGTAAGCTAACTTGCTATCGTCTGAAGCTGCCAACGTTAAAGGTTAGTCTGTGCTGTTCGGTGGGTGAGTGTGTTGGGTTAGCTTTGTGTTACAATGTCAGAGAGCCTTGTTTTGCACGTTCTAGCTGAACCCAAACCCGGACTGGAATGAGTTCAGGGAGGCTCAAAGTCAAAATAAAACGAGTTTGCGCGAGAAAGAGGTCGCGCGGCATTCTGAAGACTCACCTGACACCTGTCCGAAAGAAAGGAGGCAGCCTCGGCTCACCGCTATGTCCCCTCAGAAGCATCATGGCCGATAGTCGGGCTGTGGAGGTTTGTCACGTTACTCTCGATTAATCTACTATTAAACGACAAAACATCCTGCAGGAGAGATAGAGAAACTGTACAGCTGCTGAAATATGAAGGATATTTTTCTCTCTTTCTCTTCTGGGATATTAAAGGCCATCTTTTTGTTGACCTATGTTACAAACAAAACTTTTACGTTTAAAGGTTTAAGAAATAATAAATAGAAACTAGATAAAATAGCACTCCTGTCAGTCTTTGGCAAAAAATAAATATTACAATAAAATAATTTATAGAAGGACAGTATATCGCCTATTTGTAGGGCTGCACAATAGATCTCAGTTTTATCAATATTATAATATCAGTGCGCAAACTCAATATTACAAAGGATTACAATAAATCAAACTGCATACCAAAAAAATGAGGAAGAGGGGTTGCAATTTTAACATCTTTTGCAAATTTAAAGTCGCTCAATTAAACATCGCAAATAACTTTTGGAGAGCAAAGGCTGATAGATTGTTGTACACTCTTGGCTTACACTCTTCAAACAATTTTATGTTTTCTTAAACTTGCACTGTTTTATGACATTGTATTAACAAAGCTATTAATCATGAAATAGTGCACTAAAAATGAAAATATTTAAAGAGCAGTTCAGTGTCCAATGATGACATCTAATGGATAGCAGCTGCTTACCGTCATGAGATCCGGTGATATTGTTGGGATATCTTACTTCTTTCAGCCGGTGAAGAGCGTTCCTCAGATATGTTTAATGTGGACTAAGAGAAAAAGAAGCTCGGAGCTTCTGGTTCATGTAGTCAGTAGCTTCGGCTGTATATATTAGGCTCCAAGTAGTATAAATATGGTCATCTGAACACAAGCCAAGAGTGTACAACCACTCAATCAGCCTTTGCTGAAAGTTATTTGCGATGTTTGATTACTGACTGCATACAGTCTTAGGGTGTTGAATTGTTGATGTAAATTCTGCATAGGCTGCAACATGTCAATTCACGGCAGCGCCAGCATAATGAACAAGAAACAACAGCCAGGCGGCCACTGCAAAATGAGGATATACTACTACAGCAGGCGGAGATACTACCAGTTGAATCAGCATCTCTCTCAACTGTAGAGTGCAAAGAAAATACTAAAGTCTATTCTTAACAAATCGTTTTAGTTCTTTAGTTCAGTTACATCTTTGTGTTTCCGGACAACTGAGTAGTACTCAGATTGGTGACAAGATAGCTGCAGATGTAAGATGATTGTGTGGATAAATTGGTCACAGTAAGCAGATCTGAAACAGGGTGTTTTTATGTAAACATGCAGGTTTGCACCATGAAACCACCACAACAAACAATCAGATTGGTCAAGTGCTACGAATGACTTTGATGACTTTTTGAAGTAATTCTACTGCTAATAACGCTGACAGATGATTAATTAATCGGCTGATACTTTAAGCTTTGTGTTTATCAGTCTGTAGCTAACTTTCTGTGTTTTACTGGCAGTACTGCAGTGACAGTGAAGATTTGTTTGGCGACTACGACAGCATCCTTGAGGACAGCTCTCTCTTGGCGAAGTTGGACAATGCAGAACAAAATGAGAGGCTGCGAGCAGCCAACCAGCAGCACTTTACAAATCTACAGTCGTCTAAAGATGGCGTGTCAAAACAGTCCTGCGAGAACGTCCTCACCGACTCCATCTTGGACGAGTTCAGAGACGAACCCTTCGAGGACTTACCGGCCAGCCAGCTGCAGTTTCAAGAACAAGCAAAAAGGAGCCGGCTACAGGATGAAAACAAAACCTCCACACCTCATCAGAGTGCCAACAGGATGGTCGAGGCTGGGCGAGCAACGAACACAGAAGACGAAACCAGGAGGCACAGCAGAGCGAGGAGGAGCATGGCGGACCTGCTCAAAAGGACGATGCTTGGGAACGCAGCGGCTCCTCTCCGAGTTTCTCGGACAGCTGTGCTGAAAGAGGCAGTGGTTTCTGAGGAGATCAGTGTCGCGATGCAGGCCATGGAGACGGTGTCAGCTGAGACGACTGATCTCGGGCCTTTTTTTGGACTCCCCAGCAAAGTGAAGGAGCTGATGCACAAACTGAGAGGAATTCAGAACTTGTATGGTGAGGCTGTTGTCCGGAAATTTACTGCGGAGGTGATGAGTTAGGCAACAGAAAGCACAGCCTAGACTCTGGTCCGGTAAAAGTCAGAAAGTAACACCATCTGTCATTTCATCCAGACACCATCATTAAAACCTAACAATACTGAGCTGCTTTATGATTTTGGTTAATCCACTTAACAAACAAAAAATACTATTGGTAAACAATTAGATATTTAATTTTACACAGACCATCACCGTTTTAAAGTTCTCATGTTCACACAGTAATATATTTCAGATATTGTGTGTTGTCTTTGCACTGTTTTGCCAAATCAACTTTTAATAAGTTTTAGAGCTACGTGTTGGAGTTTTAACCTCTTTTCCTTCTGTTTATTCAAACCATCAAGCTAAAACTTTATGCATAGTCCTATTAAAAGTACAGTTTATTTCAAACCATTTTACCGTGCAGCAGAGTTTTGACTGTTTTTTTGTGTGTGTGTGTCAGACTGGCAGGAGATGTGTCTGAACCTGGACTGTGTTCAGCAGAGGAAGAACCTGATCTACTCTCTGCCCACCAGCGGAGGGAAGACTCTGGTAGCAGAGATCCTCATCCTCAGAGAGCTGCTTTGCAGGAAGAAAGACTGTCTGTTCATCTTACCGTACATATCGCTGGTCCAGGAGAAGGTACTTAAATGCACACAGTTCTTACCGGCACCAGCTCAGACATAGTATAAATGAGGGACCTCTTGGTTGCTTATAGATGCCAAAATATCTGACTTTGACTGGCACATATTAAGAGAAGAAATATTACCTTTATTGTGCTTGCAAGCACATGAAATCACTACAAACCTTAACTCTGGAAATCACATCTTTGTCACTTTGGGTCCCCCGTAGATCTCTTTCGTTGAGTGATTTACTATTTTCCAGCTCAGAGTGGAATGAGCCAGACTTCCTGCATTTTACTGGGCATCAGATGTAGAAAATTTAAACTCTTTTGCTTTTTTTGATCTTCGCATTTAACACCAAATTCCCATCAATAGTTTAGCAGTTTACTTAAGCTTGTAATGTTTTACCAATACTGTGTCTAAAGTTTTATAGTCTTACAAAGAAACTCAACTCCTTAATACAGTTTGAAAAGTCCTGATTTTCTATTTGTCACTGAAAGCATCAGCAGCACTCGAGTTCCACATATTCAGAGAAAATTCAGTTAAACTTGCTCGTAGTAGTGCAGTGTGAAGGCAAGGGAATCATGAAAGCAATTTTATTTTGTTGCATGTGGAAAGATCTGAAACATGGAAAATGCTGCTCTTATATTTAAAGCTTCAGAGGAATATGATATGAATCAGCAGAAAGTTTTAGCACAGTGTGAGTTAATATAGCAACAGCTCAACAATTAAATGGAATATCAGAAAATGACTCTGAAACTATTTTGATGATTAAATGAGAGATTTATCAACAAAGAAACAAACAAAAAAGACAAATATTTTGATGTAACTATTACCAGAGTAATTTTGGCCCAGAATGACACATTATTTAATATTGAACCAGTAATTGTTTGAATGACAGTCAGTGTTCCTGTTACTAAAACAGCAAAGACATTTATGGCAGACCTCCTTTGCAGAATTACCATTTTAAATGCATTTTCTCTATAAAAGTGTCAACTTTGTGAACGAATCCTGTTTGCTATTTTTTAAATTCTATTTGGAGATGAATAATGCGACCTGATTAGATGTGTCTGCATAAACATTGTAGCCTGTACTAGTAAGTACTGATACTTGCTAGTATTTTATTATCTAAACAAATCTAATATAGACTCTGACAAAGCTGTTGTTACAACAAAAATAATTATCTTAGTCTGTAGACACAGACAGCAAAAAGAAAAAAAAAATCACGTCATCTGCATTAAACTGCACAAATGAATCTGATTATATTTGTTTTGACTTCTTTCTTTTGGTAGGTGCGTGGGTTAGCGAGCTTTGGCCTGGAGCTGGACTTCATGGTGGAAGAGTACGCTGGCAGCAAGGGCAAGTTTCCGCCGGTGAAGAGAAGAAACACGAGATCTCTGTACGTTGCTACAATAGAGAAGGCCCACAGCCTCGTCAACTCTCTGATAGAGACCGGCAGGCTGGAGAACCTGGGGCTGGTGGTGGTTGATGAGGTAGAAACTCCTCTCAGTTTGAATGCTGTATGAAATTAAGTAAAGACAGAAGGATGTTTAAAGGAAGTTTGCTTTTTTGTTGTTGTTGTTGTTTCCTCTGCAGCTTCACATGCTGGGTGATGGCAGCAGAGGGGCTGTGATTGAAATGACTCTGGCCAAAGTCAAGTACATGAGCAGTAAGTGTGTCCTTCCCTGTTTTTTAAGTGCTTTGTGAATGAAATGAACATTGCTGCTCCGTGTTTGTCCAGAAACAACTCAGATCGTTGGAATGAGTGCCACTCTGGGAAACATTGAGGACCTGCAGGCGTTTCTGAGCGCCGAAAATTACACAAACGACTTCAGGCCTGTAAGTTAAAAAAACACACTCAGCTTTTTACCAGAGCAGGGTGTACAACTGGGGATTTTGACAGAAGTATCAAACAACTTAAATCTTTTAGGGAATTAGATGCAACACCTCCAGATTTGTTACTGTCTGCTAGACTGGTGTCTTGGAATGATACCTCCTAAATGTGCTCTCCTGTAAAACTGGAAAAAAAAAAAAAAAAAACAATGCTGTGAAGCTTTGGTGACCAGCTGTAAATTCTCTCATTTTCAAGGTTCAGCTGAAAGAATATGTTAAAGTGAACGATACAATCTATGAAGTTGACCCAAAAGAGGAGAACTGCTTCAGATTCTCACGGCTGCTGAACTTTAAAGTAAGTTCCTTATTAGCTTTCCCAAACCTGTCCCTCCTAAGTGGTACCATTTATTGGTTTTACTATATGATATTGTTATACTGCTTTGCTCAGGGGAGTGAGTGAAAAAGGAGCCAATATTCTAAGAAAATGTTTGAAAGACTTTCAGAAAAATCAGGAACTAATTGCTAAAATTCACTGAAAAAGATTTAATAAAAAGTCTGGCTTCTCGATATCAAAATATAAAGAAAAAAATGAAAGATGGATACTTTTGTACAGTACTGGAAGAAGGTTTCCCTTTGAGAAGCTTTTGTCAAACAATACATTAAGGAATAATGTTTAAATGCCACTTCATACTCTTTAAATGCGCTGATCTTTCTTTACTTTGAAGTATTCCAGCGCAATGCAGAAGATCGACCCGGATCACATCATCGCTCTGGTGACCGAAGTCATCCCAACACACTCATGTCTGATCTTCTGCCCCACCAAGAAGAACTGTGAGAACGTGGCAGGGATGATCTGCAGATATCTGAAAGAGTGAGTGAAGTGCGCGTCTGATTTCCGCTCGGCTCCCTCAGCGGCACCGGCCTGCCTCAGAGCTCCCGTCTCCTCTCTCACAGGCAGTTCCTGCAGCACCACGAGGATGAGAAGACCGTCCTCCTACAGGAGCTGAAGGACAGCGGGAATGGCTCGGTGTGTCCGGTGCTCAGGAGGACTGTACCGTACGGCGTGGCCTACCACCACAGCGGGCTGACCTCAGAGGAGAGGAAACTAGTGGAGGAGGCCTACTCTAACGGCGTGCTCTGCCTCCTCGCCTGCACCTCCACCCTGGCTGCCGGCATCAACCTACCTGCGCGCAGGTCAGACCACAACTCTGTTCTTCTTCTTCTTCTTCTCAGTCTAAAACTTCTTCATGCCAGTTACAATGCTCAGCACTTCCGTACATCATGATGTTTGTTCTGTTTTACCTACAGGGTGATCCTGCGCTCGCCATATGTGGCTACAGACTTTCTGAAGAGGAGTCAGTACAAGCAGATGGTCGGGAGGGCCGGTCGAGCTGGGATCGACACTGTGGGAGAGAGCATCCTAATCCTGCAGGAGAAGGACAAGAATACGGTAACTCCTCCTCTGTTTAGTGGTCTTTACATACAGGGATGTGAAAGTCCCATAGCTGAACATGAATATACAGTATTTGTATTATTTCCTTATTTTGTCTTCTGTTTCTTGATATTCTTGTAATTTCAGAGAGCGTACATGAAGTTTTATTTTGGGAAAACTGCAGATTATTTGTCGTTTCAATTAGAAGTTTTGTTTAAATGCACTAATGAAAATATGTTTTTGCAATAAAAGGTCTCAAAAGCTAAGAAGTGCATGAAGAGTTTTATTAACATGTTAAACTCAAATGTATCAGGTCAGGGTCACAACTAACCTGAGATGAAACAGGAGTCTATAAATGCACATACATTCATTACTGTATTGTTACAAGATCATTTTTACATTTTATTTTCCATTGTTTATTTGATAAGAACAGGTGCTTTAAGCTGAAAAATACAAGCAGCAATTTTAAACACACAACAGTTGTGGCTACTGCTAATTACTTCTGCCTGTTTTAGCAATACGTATGTTTTGTTTTCTTGTGGTTACAAAAATAGTTTGTGATCATGCAAAAAAAAGTATAAAATATAATTTTTGCTTCTGGAACAAAGAACTAAATAACTTGTGATCTACAGATTATAGCATTAAATAAATTGATCTCCATAATAACGTTCAGACATTTGGAAATTTTACTTCAACATCGAACTGATCATTATAGTGATGAAATTGTCAGAATCTAACCAGTTAACCATCTCATCGTTGCTCTGACTTGTTGCTTTCTTTCTTTTTTTATTTATTTCAGGCCAAAGCCCTGATGTGCTCCCCAATGGAAAACTGTTACAGCAACTTGATGCACGATGAAGGGAAAGGCGTGCTGAGCCTCGTTCTGTCACTAATCGGATTAAATGTAAATTCTTCAGGGTTTTTTTTTTTTTCAGCCTACGTGTCCAAATCCTAACATGTTAGCCTGAATCGGACATGTAGTTCCAAACACAACTCTGATGTTGTGTTTAATCTGGTTTGTATTTTGTTATTGTCTTTTATTGTCATATCCTTTGTGAAGTCGGATCTATTTGGCCAGAAATTGAACTTTTTTTTTTTTTAGAATTATCTCCTGTAGTTTTATAAATATCAGTAATTTCGATCATGTTAGTTTAACCAATAACAATTTTTGGAAGTTTACAAGTACATTTGGTATAATTGTATATCGTTTTCTTTTCACTCAGATCTAGTGGCAGCATTGTGTCTGAGCTTTGTGCTTTGACTCAGTGGTTGTGACTGGATGAATCTGAGCCCGTGGTGTTGTGTTTTGCTGCAGATCGCCACGTCGCTGCAGCAGATTCAGGAGTTCCTGCGTGGGACGCTGCTGTTTGTGCAGCAGCAGCAGCAGCTGTGTTTGGAGAAGAGTCTGGGGGACGTGGCGCAGCAGTGCGTCAACACGCTGAAGGAAAAAGACCTTGTCACCATCAACGCCACAGACTCGCTCAGTCCAACGCTGCAGATCACCAATTTGGGGAGAGCTGCTTACAAAGGTAAACTCCCAACTGGATCTCCGTGTTGTTACTCTTTACTAGTGTTCAAAACATTCATTGAAAAGATTTTACCAGATAGACACAAAGTGAGGTGACAAAATATAGCAGAAAAACACCTTCTCAGGTACTAACACATTAGGTGTTTTGAAGCTAGTAAAGCTGGTTTCCTTAGCTTGTACTGTTGGTGAAAAAAAGGCAGTTCTTACACAGAAATTTAATGAGGGACACCTCAGTCTCTCTCGGACAGCCAAACACGAGGGACTTTATTAAGCACATCTTGTCATTTTCAGTACTGGTGTTCCCGCCTTTTGTTCTGGTTGGGTCCTCACTGACCTACAGAAACCATCCAGCAGACTAAACGATAGAGGAATACCTTTCTCAGACAAAACCTTCTTATGTGATGAGTTGTTTTTAAAATGTGAATTAAAAGTTTTTGTCTGCTGATCAGATCAATATGTGGACACATTTACCTCCTCTGAGGAGGTTCTGTGGTTGCTTTACTGTTTTCTGTCAAAACAAGTTAAGGATGGGTTTTCATGAAAATTAAACCAAAGGTGGGCGACTTATACTCTGTGCAGAAGTGATTGACTTATGATACCAATCTACTGAGAATGATTACCAAATATCAGATTGTGTATTAGAGCCTCACAAACAGTTTGTCTTTTCTCCCAAATTATTGTTGGAATTGTGGATTCTGCTGAGGTGGTTTTATATTTTGGAACTGGTCTGAATAAACCTTGTTTATTTATTTATTTGTTTGAATTTACTGTAGAAAGAGAAGGTACAGGGTATCGAACCCTGAATTTTATCCTCTGAACCTGACTTTGGATTTATCTCCACTGTTAGCTCAAAAGTGCTTCCACTTTAATTCTCTGCTCCACTTTTGTACCTTTCAAACGGAACATTATGGCTCCACAGATAAAGCCACACAAATTGGGAAGTGCTTTTTAAAGAAAAAAAAAAAGCTGGTATTGTTTTTCAGAGGTTCAGTTTTCCAACAAAACCACCACTGAAGCAACAGGAACAGAGTAAAGCTGACCTTCTTGGGTCTTTGGACATATTTCCTGTCTTTTTATGTGGTAATCCATTGTATTGTAGTTAAAGACACTAAGATGTTTGTTTTCTATTCAATCACAATGATTTGACAGCTCAGGGGATCTTATACCTGCTTCTTTTAGTCTCTGTTCCACTAAATCTTAGATTTTTGTTTTTACAATTCATTCCAATGCTGTTATTTATAGCTAAAGAAGAAATTACACCATATGACAACTGAGTAAAACAACAGTGGATGTGTCTCCTGTCCTCAGGCTCGGTGGATCTGACCTACTGTGATGTTCTGTACAAAGACCTGAGTAAAGGTCTGGAGGGGCTGCTGCTCAACAGCTACCTGCACCTGGTCTACCTGGTGACTCCCTACGACCTGATCCCACAGTGCAAGCCCGACTGGATGATTTACTTCAGACAGGTACACCGTCACGTCAGACGTCACACGGATACATCCTCACCGCTCACTGCTAACCAGCCGGCTCTCTGTCTGCAGTTCACCCTGATGTCCGCTGGAGAGCAGAAGATGTCTGCTGCCATCGGAGTGCCCGAGAGTTTTGTTGCAAGAAAAGCTGCAGGACAGTCGGTGAAGAAGGTAACGGACATCAAATTCAAAATTTAGCCATTTCTATGGCAGTAATTTCCTTTCATTAATCAAGAGTGTACATTTCAGTTTAAGAACAGGATTTCTTGTTTTCACCCTCGTATATTGTCCTGCTGTCCCTCAAAGCTCTGCCCTCACATTGTAAAAGCAGGTGATGTGTTTAGGATGGGTTGTAAAAATAATACACAACAAATGGTCAATTACCAGTTCTACCACATGACTGTATGCACATCAAACGTTTGTGTGATTGTTGTTTTTGTGTTTTTATCAGAACGTGAACCTCGGGGTGGTGAGGCGGATGTACCTCGCTCTTGTTCTCTTCTCTTTGCTGAAGGAAACCGACGTGTGGAGCGTGGCTGAAAGGTTCCAGCTGAGCCGAGGCTTCGCCCAGATGCTGCTCAGCTCTGCCTCGGCCTTCTGCTCCTGTGTGCTGCACTTCACTGAGGTAACGGCACTGCAAAGACCGGGACCTCAGTGCCAGAGCCTGTCTTTGTCAGATATTTAACTAGAACCATTAAACTTTATGACAACATAAACTTTTACACAGCACTCAGATTAAACTAAATGCTTACTATCAGGAACATCTGACATTCTTTTATTTATTTTAGTTTTGAAGTCTGAAATTCTGACTTTATGAACATTGCAGTGCATTATAAAATTTTGTCAGTAGGTGGCAGCAGGACACACAACACTGGAAACAAAGTACACACTGCTAGACACACTTGTCTTTTATAATCATCTCACCTGCACATCTGCACCAACTGAACATCTAAAAATATTACTAATTAGAACCCAAAAATCTTTGAAAAGACAGATGATAATAAAACTACAATGTGATAAGAAAGATAACTATAGAGACATGCCTATATGTTTATATTTACAGAATGTACAAATGCACACATACCTGCACACTTATCCACAAGTAATAAATAATAAATTGGTAGAAGAGCAAGTTTCTAAACAAACATGGTAGCCCATCAGGAGTCAAGTAAAAGCAAATTAAAAAAATACAAACAAAACATTTTGAAAAGACAGATATGGTGCACCTAAGCCTTCACAATTTTCCAGAGTGACAGAGATGTGGAAGTAAATAGTTTTTAATCTGAATTTATGTAAAAAAAAAAATGTGCATCATCATAGTTTTATGAAGCTAATTATTTCTGGCACATGTATATTTTTATGTTTTATTCTCAGACTTTTTTAATGAGTTCAAATAAATGAGTTAGTCATGAAATTGTTCCTGATTCTGATCTCTATAACTGGATAATGAGCGACAGCTGCTTTGTGTTTGTGTTCAGGAGCTGGAGGAGTTCTGGCCGTTCAGAGCCCTCCTGACAGAACTGACCCGACGACTGAGTTACTGCGTTAAGGCAGAGCTGATTCCCCTGATGGAGGTGGCGGGAGTCATGGAGGTCAGCAGCAGCCGTCGTGTCTGGATGTTTCTGTTTTGCCATGTTTATATGTAACATGTACGCTCGCTCTTCTGTCCAGTCAAGAGCGAAGCAGCTATATAACGCTGGCTACAAGACCCTGGCTCACCTGGCCAACGCTGACCCTGCTGTCCTCTGCAGGACGATAGAAAACCTCTACAAGAAGCAAGCCAACCTGATGGTGGCCTCAGCCAAAGTGAGTGTCCCGTCTGTCCTCAGAGACTGGTCCTGGTTCTATTTGTTGTTGCTGCTGTGTCTGCAGCCGTCAGATGATTTAAACCTTGCTGTAGAAACTTCCAACAGGCCTCATTACATCAGGTTTTACTCAACATGCGGACTAGTTAAGTCTGATTAACACACAGATATACTCTAACCAGTCAGCTGTAGCTGGTAATGTGGATTTGACTGTTTGTGTCCCTGTTGTGTCACCTGGCTGAAGCAACACCTGGATCAGATCCAGGAGTCCAGCTGCAAGTATCTGAACCAGGACAGAACCAGGACCCTCATGACGATATGTGTGTGTCCACTCGAAATGTGATCATAACCTGTGAGCGTTTCTCTGTGTTGCAGATGCTTCTGAATGAAAAAGCTGCTGCTCTTCAGGAGGAAGTGGATAAGCTGCTGACACTGCCTGATGGCCTGCCGCAGCTTTAAACCCACAAACTTTATTTTTCATTGCCTGCAGATGTTTTTATTTTGAACTAGAATATCTAATTAAAATAATGTCTAATAAGAACTATCCTTTGTGTTTTGTAAATTCCTTGTGGCACACAGTAATAGACAAAGTTCTTCACATTCTGGATCAATCTGCTGTTTTTCAGCTTGTAAAAGCCTGAATTAATTTTAACATCATACTAGTTTCTACTGACCTTTTTAAATGTTTCAAAGCAATTCTCAAAAACTTTCTTTTGGGAGCTAAATTTTAAGACAGAAAAGCCTACCTAATAAAAAGCCCTGCCCTCAGTAGAAAGCCCGAGGTGTTTGGTACAAGGAAGTTGACAATAGATCCTTTGGGGTGGGGTCTTTAGCAGGTTCATTGTGTTTTCCACGAGTGTTATTAGATCCCATCTGTGGAGTTTTCCTTCGAACAGATGCTTATAATCACAATTTGATTTAATTAAGGTAAACGAAAACTGAGTTTTTGTTGAACAAAGCAGGGCTGAGAATCTCCAAGTTGTCAACAAATGTGAAAGAAATTCTTGAACATTTCAAAACATTGTTCATTTAAGAAATATTGATGTTTTTGACATTTTTCTCCCTTTGTCTTGTTGAATATCCTTAAACCAAAACACAATAAATGCCATAGCGTATCAACTGAAACAGCTGTGTACAAATTTCTGTTCCTTGTATGTTGATGGAAAAAATTTGAGCAGATGAGAAATCCTTTATTTCTACAGCTCTGGGTCACTTCAGACCTGCTGCATTATCCCAATCTGACTTTGTTTGAACCACCTGAGGCTTAAGAGGAGGAGAGGTGTGAGGAAGGTTGTGATAAGAGCAAAGAAGGAAGAAAAGTGCTTTGAGACGGAGGGTGGGGGTAGGTGAAGAAGGCAACAGAGAACAGAACAGATGAGGGAGAAGGAATGAACAGCTATGATAGATGATTTGTTCTTGAGCTTCAGTCCATCAATTCATTCAGTTACTAAGTTCATCTGCCATCCTCTTACACACTGAATTTGTGTGTGAGAAAAGAAGTGTTATTAAATGAATGAAGAATGGATTAATGCCTCAAAACTATGAAGCAGAATAAGGAATTTATTTAATTGTCAATACTATTTCAATAATAAAAATGTATTGATTACCAGTGGAAGAAGTCAACATTACTTTGCAAAGTTCTTCTGCATCATGAGTTATTTACAGCAGTCATGTACTTAAATCCAGTGCTGACGTATTAACTGATCAGCCATAATATGATCACCCACCCTGATACGAGTAGTAGGTTTTCATATAAGTTGCACACAAAATTAGAGACTTCTGTGATTTTGTTTGAAACCTGGCTTCTTAGAAACATCTCTGACTCAGTAGTCCAGCTGGTTGAGATAATATCCGTCTCTGCTGACAGAGAAGCAGCAATTTTGCTGGATGACCTGTGTCCTGGTCACAAAACGCTTTCAAACATGGCCTGAAATGCCATCTTCTCATCTCAAGGCCTAGTGATGAAAGTGGAGCCCTGATGCCACACATGGGCCAGAATGGCAGCGTCACAGAGACCATAGATGCAGGCTGGTGTAAAGTCTAATGAGCCATACAGATTGCACAAAGCAGCAGGTCCCTCAACTTCCTGGGCATCTTGAGATGTGCTCCCCTTCCACAACGTCAGCAAGATGTTCTCGTGGTGATTTTTCATTAAATCACCTGGACAAGAAAAATCCAAAGACAACTTCACATAAAACTATTGCTTCATAAAAGTAGTCACCATCCGTGCTAATCGCTGCTAAACTCATCGATGTTAGTTTTGTTTGCCTCAGACCTCATTTGCAACCAAACGGTGCGGCATCTTTTTACTTTTTTACAGCGACTCATTAATTTGGGAGTTCAGCTGTCACTACACAGGGTTCAGGAGGAAGAAGCACTGACATTTGTAAACAGTCAGCAGCATGTTACGTCCTCCGGCTGCAGTCAGCATCACTGTTTCTGACTGTGTCTGAGTCAAACCTAATTGTGCTGTGAGTGTTTTACAGATATTGAGCAAAGATCTGGTGTGGTAGTGGTAGACTGATACCCCGACACATACTGCAAGCACTAAGGCCCAGTTCATACCTGGCACTATATATCTGTTTTGATTACAAGTGGACAGCTCTGATTGAGCGTGTTCACACCTGGCAGTAAATCCATACCCCAAAGGGGTCTTTTTTTTTTTGCGCTCTAATGTCAATTACCTGCTTTGGGTGCAGATACACACACAGCCACATGACAGCTGAGCAACAAACAGGACATCAGAAGGTCTGCAGATGTTTCTGTGAATATTACAATACATTCAGACAACTGAACTAGTAACCTTGCATTGCTCAGGTGAGGGGAATAAATGAAGATTTGAACCTGTAAAAACCGACTACAGTGAAACACAATGTGCTGACAGCAATCAGCTGTTTTACACAGCTTCACTGTGAAGTAATATCAGTGCTGTAGTGATTTAGGTGACTATGATGAGACATAACGCTGCTCAGACTGTTGTTCTGTGATTGACACAGCACATTATAGCTCACAGGGACCACAGCAGGCCCAGTCAGCTCTAAAAACAATCAGAACAAACACTGAACTAAAAGGAAACTCACCACACTGTGCCCTGCAACCCACTGTGATTAACAAAATCTTGACAAAGCTTTCAGAAGGATTCTGATAAGCAGTTTATTAAAACTTTTTAGCCGAAAAAAACAAAAATGCTGCATCTTCAGAATATTCCCAATAATTACTGTTTAATTGTCTTAAATCAGCGGCAGCCGAAGCAGTCTTTCTTCAGTCTGAGCTGTACCATAACAGACAAGTGCTGCTCTGTCTGTGAATGAAATGTCTCTGCGATGAGGTCATGGACAGCTGTAGCGAAAGATTGTTTCTGGAGGAAGACAGCTGCAAGACAAGCACCTGGAGCAAAGCATTAACATCCCCTGAAGTGTCCACTCATGTCCTCTGCCACTGGGTTTGTTTTACTTTTGCAGCTTTTCTGCAGATTTACACGATTACAGAATCGGCGAACAATTCAACAGAGAAGAAAGCTGATATTAGACGGTTCTGCAAAGAGCTGGATCACGTCCCTCCATGTCAGCGTCAGGAGAAAACAGAGGTTATGGTAATCAAACTCTCACCAACTGTGAGGTCCAGCTTTAGTTGTTTAGTTGTCAGGATACAACTGGCTGTTCTGTTCTCTCCCAGCTCAAGTTGGTTTCAAAGAAAAAACATGCTAAAAAGCTTGTGTGTTTTGTGTGTGTTGTACAGTGTAAGACACACAAAAAAAAATGTAGCATGTTAACATCAGTACAACAGTGGTTTGGTTCAAAACGTTTGCAGCAGAACTTCTCTATCCTTGTATGACAAGTGTTATTTGTGTTTTCATCAGTGAAACAGTATGAAGTGACCAAAAGAGAGAGAGAGAAAGAGGGGGAAAAATGAACACATCTGGATTCATGACTACACCCCAGATCTCAAGTTTCATTTTCTACCATTAAAAGCAGGAAAAAGGTGGGGTTACAACCTGAGACCAGCAAACGTTCACGGTTGATTTGGGAGGTTTGGCCTGCGCAATTCAAAAATTCCATCCCATCCCTGACGGGCCTCAGCAGTCCTGTCAGACAGATTGAGGGGAAAAAAAAACAAAAAAAACATAAACTCTGCTAATACTGAAACAACCATTGTGCTCTGGTGCAGCACACACACAAGCAGCTGTGTATCAGCAGGAGGGGATTACAGAAAGGGTTCAGTGTTTGGCTCAGCTCCAGACTGTGAAGATTCTTTACCCTGGGGGGGGAGGGGGGTGCAGAGGAGAAGGAGAGGAGGGGTGGCTGCCGCATATCTCCACTCAGTTATAACCCCCACATTTACCTCCCACCAAAGGATGTATGGTAACCAGACGGCAGTTTCGACAAGAACACTTTGGGCTCATTTATGTGTGCTAGAAAAAAATCCCTTCTTTGTTTTCAAGAAAGCCAAAGGGTGTCTAATGGAGGAGAGCAAAAGACAAGGCAAGCAGCAGAAGGATGAACATGTTGTCCAGGGAATCAAACTGTTGGAGAAAACCAGTCAACACAAGAAAGTAAAGAGAGAATGCTTCTGTCTCCAAGAAGCGCCAGCCATGTAATATTTTCTTTTGAGTTAAACCCCACTTTGAAATACAACATAAAATATATGTTCTGAGTGCTTTAAAAGCTTTTATTCTCTGCTGCTAAATACAAAAGGATGATGAAGTGATAACATTCAAGATGGCTGCCACAGCTAAGTCACCTTAACAAACACAAAAATGCCTATAACTCAGCCAGTTTTATGGCTGTTGAGCTCAAGTTTGGTGTGTTAGTAGCTGAGAGTAATGCCCAACTTATACTCCGAGCGCTAACTGATCGATCGCACAAGATCTCGCAACATCGCATGAGATAGCACACTGGCGCATTTACGAGGTTTGACCAGAATGGCTACATCGCAACCCATTTATCATAAGATGATTTTAGTTTAAGACTGGCATGAAAGGCAGTGGGCGATATGCATTCCTTCAAGGAATATTTGGTCTTTAATGTCTGTCCTATTTCTGGTCCCCATGTGAACTTTGAAACAAGTTGTTTTGTTGTAGTCATGATTATCAAGTCTTAACAGGTAAATACATTTCAACAATACAAATAGCATATCGAGACTTTTTTTTTTTATTACTATCGCTGATAAAAAACGAAGCCAAAATCACCTGCTCTACTTTATCTAAAATCTGTGTAAACTACTAAATGCATTTAATGGAAAATTAATAACTATAGCTATAAACTACTTTTTTTTGTCACTGATAGGCCCCATTATATCCAAAAGACATGTAATTTAAACACATCGAGTTTGAGTCTATGTTAATCCTAAAGTTAGTACTAAAAAACAATAATGGTGACACTTTAAATCAGTGATGGATTTGACAGAAAAGTTTAAATGTAAAAATATACAAGACAACACAAGCTGAAGTTATACCTGGCCCTTTGTCTTAATTAACAATAAACTGCAGTAGGCTTTTGTTGGTTTTAGTTCTCCCAGTTCAATCTCAAAAAGTAAAAAGAAAAACGACTCACTTTGAAACAATCTTGAGAACTGCTGCTGTTTCTACATTTCCTCAAAACTGAAACCATTTCTGGCAGCAAACTGTAATCTCATTAATAAATGCAATTGGTGGGAGGTCGGGCTGAACAAAGAGAGAGCAGGAGAACGTTGAGGAGGAGAAAACCAACTGAGGGCACACAGAGGGAGGGTTACGAGGTAATGCATCCTAATTGCAGACAGGCTGCTCTCCACGGGGGGTCTCAATTGAGTTGCGAGTGGGAGCAGTAATGATTACATGTGCTCTTTGTGCTGCAGCAGGACAAATGCATGCCTCTTGTAACTTGCTGCACCTCTTGAATGCAGCAGGCAGAGCAGACAAAAGCAGCAGACAAAGCCTCACGCAGCCTGTCCTGCACTAGAACTTGATTATGGCAGCTGTTTAACTAAGTGAATGAAATAACACAGGTCCTAAAACCTCTCCGGGTTGTAGCTTTAATGGTATTTAGCTGATAGCTGTTCTCTGATAAAACGTCACAGTATTCTTGACCAGATCCATTCATTCTCATTTAATTAAACGAGTTTTATTCGTCCTTTTCACACAGAGGTTGCGCTTTGTACCACAATGAAAGGGACTTATTTTGTCATTGTTCCTCATTTTTATTGTTTCAAACAAATGTAGCAGAATGTCACGCCAGTGTAGGCTTTCAAATAACACACTGTTGCAGAATCCGAAGTTTTGCAACAGCATCTTTGTTAGTTCTCTGGGACTGCCCAGAGTCTCTTCATCTCTGTGGTTACCTTCCCCGTCAGCTCAGGCGAACATAACCACCTCCCCTCCAATCTAGCCCCATGATGAAGTGCAACACTCCCACCAGGAACAGGAAGTTTCTGCAGGTACCCCTGAAACCAACCAACTAATACTTTGTTTTTTTGCCACTATGTACTGTTGCCATTTTGGTCATTTCATACCCAGACTTTTGCGTTGCGTTGACAGCAGATGATTTTAGGTAGTCTATAGACCGCTCTGCGATGACATCACTTCCTGTGTGCGCATGCGCCTAACCCTCCATATTGGAAGACAAGCTCTAGTAGATAAACCTGAGAGGATGGAGAAAATACATAGAGCGATCAGTGGTATTTCAACTCATAATGGTAACCTTTTGTGCAGTTTTCGACTGCTCAAACGGAGATGACAGAGATCAAAAGTTACACTTCAGAATCCCTGCAGCTGTGATTAACCAGGGAGAACACATGAGTGGAGAAGGCAGCAGTGATTGACAAAATCTTGGTCAGGGTCTTCGCATTTTTCCAGTTTCAGGGCCATAAACCTCAGTAAATAAATAAATACTTGAGATCTGGTGTCTCTATCCAAGCACTTCATCTGTTATTGTGTTTTGTTTGTCTTCCAACATGGCGACGGCAGTCCTGTTCTACTGATGACAATAATCAGACCCATCTTTATTATTGTATTCTAGGTTCTGGTTAGAATTTGGGTAATAACAGGGATAGAATCACTGAGTAAGAGCAATAAATTAAAGAAAAAATAAAAATAAAGATAAATGAAGTTGAAGCTCCAAAATTATACTAAACAACATTTATTTTAAAGACAGATAAGGATGGGAATTTGGTTGGAATTAGGATTACTGGGTAAGGGAACAGTGTGGAGCATTTTTTTTTTTTTTCTTCAAATGACCGTCCCCCATTTTGGGTAAAAACAAACTCTATAAAACTACTGGTGACAAACTGGAAATAATAGGAAAGCTGTGCCTGAATGGTTCTGTTTTGCATTTTGCTCAGTAGAAATAACAATAAAAAAAAATACCTGTTTGTAGTTTTGTTTGCCTCTTTAAACAGACGGGCAATAAAAGAAGAGCTCTGTGGCTTCTGGGCAACCCTTATTGGTTTGAAATATTAAACTGTAGGAGAAGTTTTGTTTTGTAAATTTGTACATATATGTAATTTGTTGGTTAATCAAAATAATAAAGTAATTTAAGTCAAAGTCGTCAGTTATTTATTATTTTTTAGGTTTGGTTTTACTTGTTTTGGAGTAATTTGAAACGATATCATTGTTATATTTACCTCCGACAAGGAGGTTACATTTTTGGTAGCGTCTGTTTGTTTATCTGTCTGTGCACAAGATTAATCAAAATGTTATGAACAGATTTTCATGAAATCTTTAGGAAACATCAAGCATGGCAGAAGGAACAAGTCAATACATTTTGGTGGTGATCTGGTCAAAGTTCAAGGTCACAGATCAGCCCGTGCTCTAACTCTGCAACTGTATAACAGGGATGTTAAACTCCACAGCTAGACACCTCATGGGTCAAGGGTGATCACTGTTGATTTCAATGTCATGGGATCATAGGTCAACATCGCAGCTGACCTTGTGCTCTAACTCTGCAGCAGTGTACTGTAGGAATGTCAAACTGCACAGCTGGACACCTCAGGGGTCAAAGATGATGCCTGTTGATTTCAAGATTCATGGGGTCAAAGGTCAAGGTCACAGGTAACCCCTTTGTTAAAAACTTGTCTCTGCTCCTACATGCGACCCTTTTGTTACATCCACTAAGGAGCTTATGTTTTCGGTTGTGTTCATTGGTTTGTTTGTCTGTCTGTTAGCAAAGATCAGGTAAAAACTAATGAACAGATTTGGAGGAAATTTTCAGGAAATGTTGGGGTTGTCACAAAAACAATGGATTCAATTTTGGTGGTGATCCACATTATAATCCGGGTCGCACTATTTTTTAATCACGCTGTGGCCTTGGCAAAGGTTTGCGCTCTTTGGGTGCTTCTAGTTTGACTAAGGTAAAAATGTAAACACTTCTGCAGCTACTAGTGAAACTATGAAGGATTTTAATTAGCATGCTGTATAATAAGGATTGAATTAGTTTGCCTTAACCTATATAGCAAAACAAAGCATCTTAATAAATAAACATTTCTGGAGCCACTTTATAATCCATTCTTAGTGATTCCTTAAACAAAAAGTAAAGTAACCACTGACTGACTTTTGACTCTTCAGGTCCTGCATGTCTGGACCTTGAAGTGCCACTGGGCAAACACGAATACCATGAATTTTATTTTTGTTAGCCTAGGCTGCAGCTCTGAAATATTTTACAGATGTTCCGTAGAGCTTTAAATCCAGACTTTTTGTGAAGAATTTTCAGCCAAACCCTAATGAAATGTCTGAAGAATCAACAGGTGAACTTTGCAGCTTATCTTCCAGCACATTTACACTGTGGGAGCTGATAAAAGTTACTGTTTCACACTTTTTTTTTTTTTTTTCCCTGCTGTTGCTTTTTCATTTGCTTGTTGATATTGGGGACAAATTCAAACACGTTATTGACATTCGCACAAAGACTGTAATCTTATCTTCCCTTTTCCTCGACACTCCAGTTCAAACAGACACTCCCCCTGCAGTTCCTCACTTGTGTTTCCAGCTGTGGGAGCACAAATCCAGCAGAAAACCTCTTTCAGCAACTGCTGAAAAAAATCTGAACTAAATGGTTCTCCCAAACGTCTCCACTGTTTGTGCTAAAAACAGGTTGGAAGGCACACCTTGCAATGTCATAAAGACAGGTCAAAAATGCATATCATAAAGGAATAAAATTCACACAATATTTTTTCTCATATGACCGGTTAATGTGTCCTTAAATGAAAAAGATTGTACACAAAATTTGTGACAGAAAAAAGGTCAACAATGGTGATGTTTACAGACCGTGTTACATGTTACAGACCTGTTTACAGAACAGCAGTATGGGAATGAGAAATCTGACAGTTGTTTTTCTGTATTGCTATGTATTTATGCTCATATTTGTTGTGCAAAGTGCAAAGTTTTAACCGCTTCTCCATTCTGGGTCGCAGGCAGCCGGTGCCTATCTCCAGCAGTCACTGTGCGAGAGGCAGGGGACACCCTGGA
>JAOXNZ010000038.1:9057592-9085486 GCA_028566095.1 Kryptolebias brasiliensis
AAAAAACAAACAAACTCTCCAGTATCTTAGCTTGTTCCCAGGACTGCGCTCTTCTGGACAGAGATCTCTGAGGTTCTTCCTGGGGATCACAGCACCGAGTGCTCCAATGACCACTGGTATCACTGAGGCCATGACTCTCCACAACATGATATTGTTGGGTTGTTGAAACTGTTGGTGGTTTCGTCCAACAAAAGAAAACCTCAGAGGTTTAAAAAGGCCGATTGAAAGTGTCAATTTGTAGTCAGGAAACGATATCAGAGCTCCTGCTGCTCTGTCTGCTTTGGATTCTCTCTCCTCGTTTGGTGTCAGAGGTCACAGTTGAGAGTCTGTAGGCGTCACTCACAGCTGAACGAGCACCAAAGGCCCTTTCAGCTGTGGGGCTCTGTGTATGACAGAAGGTAGGAGGGAGGGTGTTCCCTGTTTTCAGACGACTCTGTCAATAGTGGGGCCTCAGTGATTTGAGGTGCTGGTGGTGTGTAGAAGTGTGTGGAATGGACTCTGTTCTTTGTCCAGCTTCACCCCGAGGTCCAACATCTGAGACAAACAACACTCTGATGTTCTTCACATCAGCACAAACCTCTTATCTACAACTCGTCTTCCTCCTGTGGAAGTCAACTGTTTGCCTCCTTGTTCATGAGGGTGTGTGTGTGTGTGTGTTGTGGGAGTGCAAGTTGTTGTTTTTGGTCTGAGAGAATGTAAACATTTGGGAGATAAAGCACTATCTCATCTCGGGCTTCTACAGCGCGAGTATTTCCTCCTACTGATACCGACCATTTAAAGTTCCAAACATGTCTTCAGCGCAAGTGTTAAAGAACAAAATCCACTTTTGTTTTCTTCTTTTCTTCTTCTTTGTTTTTTTTTTTTTTTTTAGAAGTATAGAATATAAATGGGAACACAAAAAAGTGATTTAGGATAAAGTCTTAAACCTTAAGCACTACAACAGCTTAAGATAAATTTTAAGGGACTTTGTGCTCAGGACAAGGACAGCTGGTTTGGTCCCCAATCACCTGACATGGCGTTTGTCGAACCTGTTTCACTTTTTCAAGGAAGCCTCTTAAAAAAAATTAAGTTCTTTCGAAGGAAGATTTTGCAGGCGATCTAGAAAAATTAAGCACAAGAAAGTATTATGTATTTATAGTCTTTATTGTTCAATGTACCAGTAGTTTGGTAGTTAGTACCAGCACATCTTAAACTATACAAAGACTAAATTCAGTAGTATGGCAAAGAACTTGAGCCAATTCAATATACTTTTACATGTTTTTAATGCATCCTAGGGTCATTTATTTCTTTTTTGTATTTCTGTACTTTTATTTCTGTATTTACTTTTTGTGCACAAAAAATTGTACGATTTGAATCTCAACTTAAACCAGCATTGTCTTGATTGTAGATTTTGTTTAAAGTAAACTTTTAAATAAACTAATGTCTCATGTTTTCTAATTAATCTAGTTTGTCTGATTCAGTTGTTTGAAGCATTGCCAGATTAAAACATCTGACAAAAACTTTGAATGTAAATTAGCAGACAAATTAGTTGTGTTTAGGAGCCAGGTTATTTAAAAAAATAAGCAAAATAGTTTTGTAGTTATTGACCTTATTTATGTGTTTTGTTTTGATTTTAGCTAGGTGTGTTTTTAGTGTCTTTTAACAGGCGTGTGTGACAGGGTCCAGCAATGGATAATAATGCCAATTATGTTGCTCAATTTTTACATCCCATCATATTACTGCAAGTTCATTAAAACCTAAGTACAAATGTTTTTCTGTTGAAAAACAAAAATGGAGTGCTGTGAAACCACATGTGGTGGTGACAATCACAGCTGCTGATAAGATAATAGCTCTGTGCTGCTTTATGTAATGGTATCAACAGGTTTTATTGTTATAGTGTGCCACTGTATGCCCACAGTTTTTAGAAACAACAAAGGTGATTGCTGTTTTTCTGCGCTGTGTTAACCGTGCACTTCTCTCCACAGTACCTGCCCTTTCAATGGCCTTTGCTCGACGTACCAGGAAGAGCAGCTGCCAGAGACTCTGCTACTCCGACACACCTGGTAAAACCTGCTCACACACATTCAGCAAAATGTCTGAGTTTACCTGTATGTTGCAAAAAGAAAAATGTAAATAATGTCATGTTTACAAAAAGCTTTTGTACCACTTCACAGATACAAAATGTATTCTGATGAACTTGTGATAATAAATCACATCTTCTGTGTTACTTAAGACAAACCTTCCATTCTCACAGACAAGTAAACCCATTGAAGTAGCTTCAGTCATATATTTGTGGAAATATTTTTAAACTAAACTATTACGGATTATTAAACTTCCACACAGCTGCTGTACTTTCTGCTGTCTTCCTGCAGAGGGCAGTATGGCTTTAAGCATGTTTCAGAGTCCTGTCTATAGTGAGATAAAAGAGCTGTAATCAGTACATTTTCAGTGTTACAAGAGGTTGAATGTTCTACATGTTGTTTTGAGCTTTATAACTATTTGTAATTATTACATTTTAATAAATAGGGCATGTCAGTCTGGAAAACATTTTCTGTGTAACATCAGACACAGAGCCATGCTGCACAGTCTAGAAAACAGCCTTTTAGTTGCAGCAACTTATTTTTCTCAACATTTAAAGTTACAGCTACAAGGATGTCGCTCTTTGTGACAAGTATGATATTGAAGACATTGAAGATATAGAAAATGCTATGGATGTTCTTATGGGGAAACTTCCGTCCTGTCAAAATTAAATGGAAAAACAAATCTTTGTAATTATCGATTTACTTATATGTGATTTAATATTAGTATGAGGTGAGTGAATGAATTGGGTCTTTGGGTGTGTTTAGTAAAAGAAAACAGCTTTTCAGATCTGCTGCTGATCTTTGGAGCTTAGAGGATAAAGACAAACAAGCAAACCAAGTTAACAGAAGAATGAATTAATTATTCCAAAGCATTTTTAATTACACATTCATATAACTTTTTTTTCTTTCTCCAAATTCAAAAAAGTATCAAATCAATAGATTATCTTTTATTATTGTTATCTCTGAACTGGTAACTGATGGTATATGTATGTGTGATTGTTTCCAGTCTAACAGTGTCCCTGTGATGCAGCACCCCCGCATGACCCACCTCCACCCACTGCTGTCCTACAGCCCCGAGGCCTTCTCCCCTCAGAGGGCCTCACCTGGCTTTTCTCCTGACACAGGTAAGCAGCCTGCTCTAATCTGTCACATCCCAACACAAGATTCATTTTATTCTTCACACGTGACCTTTGCTGCTGTCCTTGAAGCAGGTATGTCGAGGAGCCCTCACACCCCCTGCTACCCGGTCTCTCCTGGAGGCATGGCTCAGATCCCCCACCCTCTCGGATGGCTGTGAGTGAAGCACGCATTAACTTTTTTTTGCCCACATGCAGTTAAAAAAAACATACTGAATACTGCAATACTTTTGCCAAGCTGATATGTCAGCATCAGTTTAATCAGTTTCTGAGTATAATGATGACTTTTCATCTTCAAGAGGAACAGCTCTTTATGCACCACAAACTGAGAACCTTCACACTTCATTTCCTCCTTAAACATACCTAAATGTGTTCATAATACATTTCTGAATTCTCACAATACACCATCCATAGCAGAAATCCAGCTGAAACTCTGGAATGAGCCATTTTATAAAGATCCCCGTTGGTGCCTCTGAAACAGAGTGAGTGATTGGACAGGACAGAGTTAATGTTGCTTCCAGAAGTTTCATTCAACTAAAAAGTAAAGAGCTGTTTTGTTCATGGTTAAAATGGCTGCATTGTTGCACTACTCTGTTGTAATACTTAGTAATTTGTGATCTGTAGATTGGAGAAAAGGGAAAATCATGGTGTTGACTTTGTTTTGTTTCCTATCAGAAAGTGTTGTTTATTTGACCATCAAGCCTGAGGTCAGATTATAGGAGCACCTACTGTTACACTGATAAAAGGACATACAGCTGTCTGCAGCTTAATAAAAAAATCCTGAGCTGTTTTTCTTTGTTTTTGCAGACCTGGACAGTCCATGTATCCCATTGCAGGAGGATTCTCACCAGCAGCTCTTGCTATGAATGGTTCCATGCCAAGGTACTTGTGTAAGCTGTGACTATAATTAAGTGTTGTGTTTTTGATGCAGATAAGTTGTATGATTGCTGCTTTAGGGTTTTTCTGGGACCATATACAGTACAGATTAAAGTCAGAGCTCGAGCAGCTCCACCAGCTTGACCAAATTGTTACTGGCATCAAGAAACATGATTTGTTGTCATACACGTTGTAAAATTTACTTTAAGGATTCAAGTTGTCTTAATTAGTCACTGATGTTGAAGGAATTTGAGTAATGCCATCATGTTTAGAAATTCTCAACTTTTAATCCTGAAGACAGATTTGTTGTATTGTAATGCTAAACTTGTGCCACCAGAGGTCGGTCACTCTGAAGGCTACTGCAGGAGCAGAGCAACACTGAATGTTGAATGTTTAAATGAACAGCGTGTCTCTGTAGACAGCGTTGCGTGTTGTTAGTTTTGGCTATAATGCTGTGAAGTTTTATCTGTCTGCACTGAACCTTTTAGAGTCACAAAGTGTTGACTTGCTCCAAGTTATTTTTTTGTGTTTCATGTCAGGCAGTCACAAAACATGTTTACTAAAAAAAAAAATCATGAAGGAAGAAAGTATATCATGCAATAAGATTTGCAGCTGAACACAGATGTTAAGCTCAGACTGTGTGGAAAATGGTGCTGCAGACTCTGAGTGTTGGTAATACGGTATTATATAAATTTAACTTATTTTCTTCTAAATGCATGCATAATACCTGATTTAAATGTCTGCAAACTGTGTCAGTGTAAAGAGACAATGTTTGGGTGGCAGTACAGTTTGAGGGGTTTTAAAAATTAAACCAATGCATAAAATCCTGATTAGTGCCAGCGAAATTCTTTGGCAAATCTGGGCAGCAATGTTGATGTGTTGGGACAGAGAAAAGAGGACACAGGGAGAAAACAAAGTGAAGACCCCCAAGCAAGTTAATGAGCGCTCAGAGATGGTAATTTAAAAATAAATGTATAACATGTTCAAAATAAAACAGATTAAATCAGCCATATATTAAGAGTACATAGTGGAGAGAAATCACTTTTGCAGTAACAAAATACATGTTTTAGCAACATCATTTAACAACATTTAGCTCATCCTGGACATTTGTCCTGTGGTTTTCACACAACAAACTATTTATATTTTACCATTCGAATGGTTTGTTTCAAAAATGATCAAACAAATTTATATGGATTTAGGGTTTTGAAGTTTTGTTTTTTCAAAGATTTACCCATTACATGCTCATTTTTTGCTGAATTAAGCCTTCCTAATGAATTTAGAAAACACTCAAACTAAACAAAACAAAACAAAAAAACTAATATATATGTCCAGTCGCATGCAAATAAAAATAATCCAGCTGAAGGATGTATTTAAATCAGTACCCTGATATACTTTGGGGATTATAGAACTGTCGTTACTACGTTACTACAGTGATTTAGAGCACTGTGTATATACTGTAATATATATATATACACTACAGTGATGTAGCTTTGATTATTGTGAGTGTGTCGTGAGTTTTTAATGCAATGTTTGTGTGTTTTCACACAGTCTGGTGCCAAGTGGCTTCTCTCCACGTTTGGTGCCGAACCCCCAGTCATCAGTTCCCCACTCAGCAGTCGTCCCCACAGCAGTGAAGCAAGAGCCTGCAGGCAGCAGCGGCCACCAACCTGGGTAAAAACAACAAGTCTGTTAATGAGCACCACGATTCACCTCGTGTTTCATTTCCAACAGCTGTCACATAATGTCAAGTATCTGTTGTGTGGTGTGCAGAACTGTTCTCGTTCAATTGATTGCTGTTCTTTTTAGAAAAAAAAAGAACAGCAATCAAGAGGCTGAATTTCAGCCAAGTTGAGATTTACACATCGTCTCCATGACCCGCTGTCTTGCAGAAAGTCTACATCGGACACTGAGCGTGAGAAAGAAGAAGAAAAGAAGCCTCACATCAAGAAGCCCCTCAACGCTTTCATGTTGTACATGAGGGAGGAGAGGCCCAAAGTGGTGGCTCAGTGTAAAGTGAAGGAGAGCGCCACCATCAATCAGATACTGGGACAGAGGGTCAGTCTTTTTAACAAGCTTTTATTTATTTACTTAATATTCACAACTTTAACTAATATCAAAAATGCTTTGAGACAAAAATGTAAAGTAAAGTTTTACAATACAAAATGTGACTTGTATTTAAGAAAAGTACCAAATACATTACCAAAAACAATACATCTGTTTGGTTAGTAGTAAAGATGTTTATTGTACTGGAGAAAAAAGTTGTAAATATACATGAAATAATAATAGCAAACAGCTGCAAAAACACTTAAAACTGATAGCCAGTTGGTGGGACATCAGCTGTTTTCTACACAGCTTCTCTGTCTGCACTGGTTCTGTTTTTAAATTGATATTTAAATAAATAGTTCATATATTTTATTAACATGCTTTTTTGAGAAATATTCCAAGCTTAGTGTCGTAGTCTAGCAGTTGTTTAAAAAATAGGAATTATACCAATGCATTAAATGAATTATAATGAAGTTGGTAAGTTACACAAGGTTGAAAGAAAGTCTTTTTTTGAGTTTAAGTCAGAAATTTACAACAGAAAAAAATTATATTATGGTAAAATAAAAAATAAAAAATAGTACTAACTAAGTACTAACAGAGCTAGTAAAGAAGTGACATTTTAAAGAAAAAAATCATGAGTCTGAGATCCCAAAATGCATTACCCCTAAAAAAAGAGGTAAATATAATTAAAACTGCAATTATTTTAGTTTAATTGAAGTTGTTTTTGCATCAGTGTCTCAAACTCTGCCCAGGAGGCTAGAGTAAAGCTTAACATAAGTCACACCTGTTTATCCTCATGGTTGTGAAGTGTGCTCCTTGTCTTCTGTCCACAGTGGCACTCGCTGTCCAAAGATGAGCAGTCTAAATATTATGAACTGGCTCGCAAAGAGAGGCTTCTCCACTCGAAGCTGTACCCCAACTGGTCAGCCAGAGACAACTATGTGAGTACACTCATGATACGCCGGAAAGCCTCGACTCATCAGCTGCTTTTACATGCGCCACTCACCCATTTTCTGTTTGGCAGGGTAAAAAGAAGAAGAGGAAGAGGGTGCAGGGCGACACTCAGTTTGAAGGTGAGATGACATTTGTATGAATCATGTCAGGAGGTTCATGATGATGAGATTAAGTGTATCGTCTACAGCCTTACTGAACTTTCTACTTTGTTTTTCTGATAGTTTGATGAATTTAAAATTACCCCCAATGTGAAAAGTCCCTCAAATACACCTTGTTGGAACCTGAAGGAAACCAGGATTAACACAGCTTGATCCTGGGCAGTGTGAAATAAACTGAGACAAATGAAAGTATCTTGGTCAGGTTCAAGGTTCAAGTTTATAACCTGATCTGTTGTATTTCACAGACTGGGACAAATCAGATGATGTAACAAACATCCAGGGTATAAAGCCTAACCTGTTAAGTGAGTGGTCATAGTGTTATCGTTAAAACATATAAGTAGTAGCAACTTAAAGCCATTATTTGTCAGCCAAGCCTCATAGCTGAGTAAAAATCATCTGTAGCAGTGTTTGTTTATCCAGAGTGTAAAATGTGTTTTGGACTGCAGTTTGAATCACACCCAAACACATTATTTCAGTGTTTGTTCATTCTTAAAATGGTTAGTGCCTAAAAAGACCAGAAGAAACAAGAGGCACTATTCTTGCCTCTAGAACAGTGGTGTCCAATCCTGGTCCTGGAGGGCCACTATCCTACATGTTTTAGATGTTTCTCTGCTCTTCAGCAGCTCTTCAAGTTCTGCAGAAACCTGTTAATCACTCAGTCATTCAGATCAGGTGTGTCAAAGCAGGGAAACAACTAAAGCAGGCGGGATAGTGGCTCTCCAGGACCAGGATTGGACACCACTGTTCAATAACTAAATTCAACCTTCAAGTGTGTAGACCTGATGATATGAGCTCATCACAGTGCAGCTGACTTAAAGCACACATGCTTCTCTTGAGTAAAGTTTACTCAAAGAAACTGTTTTGTAGGAGCCCAATGATTTCTGTAATGCAGAAAACAAATGGAATTGCAAAATCAGACAAATCAAACAGACTCCATGTAGACACCACCACCACATCTTATTTTATGTTGCAGCCTGACACTGTAATTGTTATTATTCTTACCCTTTTTTCTTAATCACACTACCTGCTACTACACTTGGTACTCCATCATGATAGTGAGGATATTTCTACCATTTTTCTTTGCAAACACCTGAAGGTTGTTGTTTCTTTTTCCTCAGTTGCTGCTGCAGCTTCTGCGGATGACTTTCCACTACAGCTGAAGAAACCTCGTGAGGAGACGCCCCCCACACACACTCCAGTCGCACAAACTTCACACACACGACCTCACCTGACACAGCCGCACACGGTGTCTCACCTGACACACACCCACCTGTCTCAAGCCAGCCCCGCCTCCTCATTGGACTCCCCGGCAACACCCACCACGGCTCTGGCCTCACCCGCCGCCCCGGCCGCAACACACACCGAGCACACACACTCGTCCCACTGCCACGGCGGGCACACCTCGCCCTACGCAGAGCAGCTCCAGCCGCTCTCACTCACCACCAAACCCCACCGGACCACCCAGCCCCTGAACCGCAACGCTGTCACTCCAGGTCCCTCCACGCCCTCATCCTCCTCAGACACGCCCATCTCCTCACCCGTCATGGCCTCCTCCGTCAGATCCCCCCATCCACCTTCGCTGCTGTCTCAGCCGTTCCTCATCCCGCCTCCGACTTCCTCAGACCAATCAGCTGCGAGCTCTCACAGTGCCTTAACTTGTCCGCAGCCTCTCTCACTTTGAACAACCAATCAGTTGTGAGGAGCTGCTTCTACTGAGTGAATCAAGTTTGATAAAACACTTAACATAAATTGTACCTCTTTTTATTGCTGTAAATGAGCATTCTTTGTAATTTTTATAGGTCTTTCATGTTTTATACTAGCCATGACATAATTGGTCAATATTTGACTGCATCTCTAACTTCGTAAAACTGTTTTTTTTTGTTGTTTTTTTTGTTGTTGTTTTCAAACTCACTTTTTCTATTTTGTTTTTTAGGAGAGGTTTATTTGGTATACCTGAAAGTGAGGTGTGGGACAGGGTTTGTTTGGTTCAAATGATATCTTCACTTGGTAGTTATGAGTGTAAATCCATGTTCTGGTTCTTTGTTAATAAATATTCACTGAGTTCTGATGTACCGCCTGCTGCAAGTTGAGTCAGAATTAAAGATGTAAATGTCTTGTTTTTTTCCTTCCTTTTTTTTTTATCCAAACATTATTCATACAGGTGGTGGATCTTTACTGCTGTAGGTAGCAGATGGAAAATAAAGATTTGAGGTGAAAGAACATAAGTACTTTGGAGTGAACTGAGAAACTTCTGCCCAGAATAAACTGACAATCAAAGATTAACTTATAGCAAAACCTAGTTTTTATCTAGTATTTAATTTGGAACTTACACTGCACCTCAGGTTGTCAATGTATCTTCATAAGCTTCAGTTAACTTCAGGTTTACCCAGCTGCTGCAGAGGTTCCCCTCACTAACAGCTAAACAGATGACCATTGTCCAGCTGTAACCAGCCTAAAACTAAATTAATATAGTTTTATTCTAACCTTTAACAGGGCTCCAGACCTCAACCATTCATCTGTGTTTTGCTACTATTTTTAGACTCTTACCTCGGCACAACGCAGTGTGTGTCTATGTTTCGACAATCATCTTCTCTGTCACTTTGTGGCCTGGTGAGTTTTTTTTTTTTTACTTAATAAACCATCATACCCTCCTGTAACACCACAGCACTGAGTTTCTGATTGGAGCAAAAGGTTGTGGAATCAGCAGGTCACAGTGTTTGTAAGAGGCGAAGAGCTCCAGTGATCCTTTGGCATGCTCTCCTCTGTTTCAGTAAGGAGGTGGTATCTCGCTGGTGACATTTGTGATGGTTATCCTGACCTGAGTTGCAGAGGTGTTCAGTCTTGTGGCTCGAGCTTTGCTCTCAAGTTAGCTGGAAGTCTCAACCCCCATCTGAATTTTGGCGTAGGCCTTTCAAATCTGTCTGAAGAGCTGTATTATGACACCTACATGGGCGCTCCTCTCTGACTGAAAATATGTCCAGATCTAAAGGCCCTGCTCAAAAATAAATCGTAAAAGTGGGGATGGCTGCCAAAGCTTGCCACATCTAGACACTGAATTTTTGTCGGTTCTTCATTCCAAAGCTGTTGCAGCTCCTTCCAGTTGAATGGCCTCTGTTTGTGTACACTTTTTAAATCATGCCATCAACATATTGTGCGTCATCAGTCTTTCCTTCAGCTCTGACCAGTTTCCCACTCCCTGCTGGTTAAAAAACATCCCCACAGCATGTTGCTGCCACCACCACGCTTCAATGTCGGTATGGTGTTTTCAGCATGACGAGACATGTTGGGTTTGTGCCATACGTGGCGGCGTCCTTGATGGCCAAAAAGTTTTATTTACGTCTCTTCTTACCACCTTAGATTGCCTGCAAGTAGATTTTAGTTAATTAATTGTGTGGCTTCTGAAGGTATATGTTCAAGCTTCAAAAGTCATTATCAGTTACATCTTAAGCTCTTTATAGAAACTGAAAGGCGCTGTATAATTGTGGGCGATATGTTAACGGCGTTACTGTACAGTTCAAGTTAAAAACATAAAACCTATGTTTCACTTTAACATTAAGTAGTTTGCTAATCTAGCCTCTGTGGGAGGATTTTAATGTTCTGTTTTCATATTTATACTGCCATTTTGATAAGTTTCTTAAAAATTAAAATAGAATTTAGGTTATTTCTGTAAATTGCTGTTTTATTATGAATGATTTTTTTATTATCAGCAATGTTGTAAGATAATTCAATTTGTTCTGGTAAAATCAGTGTAGGTTGTGTTTTGTGAGCGATCATAAGTTTTCAGTTAGGAGCACCAGCGCTGGGGTGGGGGGGCCACATGTTAACCCTGAGCCCTTTATGCTTTTTGCAATTTTAATTTTTAACCCCTATTAGTATCAATATTGTATTGTGGATTATTTTGTTCTTATGTAGTTGAACTTTTAGTACGATGGGGAATTTACTGCCAAAGTAGATCAGATGGAGCTCTACAGCAAACCCTGGTCCTACTCCTGTCTAACTTCTGTCCTCAGGGTGGTGCCAAAGGTTTCTCAGACATCCTGCTACAATGCTTACTCAGCAACTTGTATGACCATTGATTATTACAATTAAATGTTTTAAAATAGCTTTTTTTTTCTTTTTTTAAATGATGTATTTTCTTCATCTAGAAGCAGTGTCTGATTGTTGGTCAGCTGTTTTATTGGAGTTACAGTGTGTATGTACTCCACCTGTTAGTCACTTGTTTGGAGAGAGAAAAAAAAAAGTTCAGAGTAACGCAAACAAATCAGCTGGTTGTGTCGAAGTCGGAAGGCAGACACTGACTCGTGACAACTGTGTGAGGGGGTCATTCAGTTTCTGAGAAAGTTGCCAAATGTCTGCACCTGAGAAGGGAAGTCCATATATGGACACAGGTGACTACAACGTTGCTGTAATGGAGAGACAGACGTGACAGATGCACAGCGGGTTGAGTGTCAACGTGGCTGTTTGAACACTGGGTGAGGCATGGAAGCAAGTCTAGAGGGGGGCCAAGAAATTACACTTAGAAAGCAAAACTAAACTTCAAAAATTTGTAAAGCGCTTAATATTTCTCAACGAAAATGCTTTTTTCGGGTAGAACCACACAATAAAACTACTCTTCATTTGTTTCCCAGACCTAAAGTGAAGGTTTTAAATCTTTCGACCCGTTCATTTTGGGTCCTGAAACAACCCATGAAACTTTAATTCTACAATTTTTTATGACAGATTTCCTACAGGATGCCTATGAACAATATATCTAATTCTTACTGACAGAACGTCTTAAATAATCTGAATAAGCTTCTTTTGTCCAAATATCTGTAAGTTTCTTGCATACCAGGTCATTTACACGCTTCACTCAGTCACTGTTACGTACACACAGAGCAAGTCAAGCAACAAGAAGCCTGTGGTTGTACGCAGCGTACGGAGCTTCAGCTATTCACGCACTCACTGCACCTTTTCTGCTTGACATTCATTTCAACGCACAGCACAACGCGGCGTATGAGGCGTGTGTTTAATCATGAGGGTGTAAACGGAAGATGACAAAGCCGAGGCCTTCAGCGAGGAACACCTGGTTTTCTTGCTGTCCTGTTCGATTAGTGTTGATTTCTAAAGCCGCTAATCATGACCATCAGACTGTAAAGTTGAATCCATTACCAATAAGCATTTATAAAACTCCTGAACTTTGTCTGCTCCTAATCCTGAATCTAAGACACACTGAAAAGATTATGTAATGTAGGCAACACAATAAGAGCTAAAACATATTTACATGATATTTATGCTTCTCTGATCATGGAGAAGGTGACAGCTAGAGAGTTATGAGTGAGTTCTAGAGATCTTGGGTGTTAAATGGTACCCAGGTCTTCAGACTTCACCCTCTGCATATTGTACTTTGCTGTTATGAGATGCTGTACTTTATATATTGATACTTACCATATTTTCTTCTTTAACAGCATAAAAAGTACTAACGTTTGTGCTACTACCAGCTGTGTTACTGCATCTTTAAGACTTACTGTGCATCTTAAGTTGCACTGAGAAATATTTCACCTCCTAAACCACCTAGTTAGGGTTCCAAACCTGGTGAGAATGTATTTTTTATGTAAATGAATGAACCGGCACAAACAATATTCCATGACAGGTGGATGGAAATGTAGGCGAGGGAACAATGAGCTATAACAAACTGTAAACTGCAGAGATTTGTCTTAAAGGGATGTTTTGGACGTTTTGAAGTGAGGTTCTGTGGAAATGTTATTAACAGTGACCATGTTGCCGGATGGCCTTTGAACAGCCTCAATTTAGGGATGTTCGACAGAACAGACAAGCTAATGACTAGTCTGTATGCAGTCCGATTTCTGATGTCTTAAAACGGCTCCAGTCTCTAAAATTTCCTTTCAGTTCATGCAAACTCTAATTCATAGACCTTTACACTGCTGTTAGTTTTGTATTACATGGTTATTGTTGTAAAATTTGCCTGATCTGTTATGAAACTTTGAAAACTGGACATTTTTTAGTAAAGGAAAATCTGCTTTGGAAGTGGGTCTCGTTGTACTGATAATGTCTTAATCGAGCAGACAAACCTCCAAAGCAGATTTTGCCGTCTTAGAACTACTCAAATCCTCAAATGTTCATAGCAGTTCATTCTATAAACATACTGTCAGTTTTGCATCACATGGTTATTTAGTCAGAATTATGAAATTCCTGACTGCACCAGAAGTGCTACAGCTAGCTACTGCTGCTGCTATTTGTTTTTGTAAATGACCAAATAATTCTATTTAAATAACAGTATAATGCAAAATTTATGGCCGGGTGGTTAGCCTTTTAGTTTAGTAAAACTTAAACTCTTTCTCTAGACTAAGGTCACTCAAAGAGCTACCTACAACAGGTAAGATATTAATTACTTATATCCTTTCCACAGAACTCCACTTCATAATGTCTCATATATCTATTTACACAATGTTGATTCTTCACAAAAATAACCTGTAACTTTTAGAGTGAGATTTGACTCCAGTGTCTTTGATCAAATACTTATATAAACTAGGTTCAGGTTACAACTTAACTGCAAATAATAAAAGCAACTTTGTAATCTTTTATCAACTTTGTAATCTTTTATCAACTTTGTAATCTTTTATCAACTTTGTAATCTTTTATCAACTTTGTAATCTTTTGTCACAAGTGTGACAAAGAGATGGAAACGTGGAGTTCTTTAAAATGTATTTGCGTGATTTATATGTTTAGTTTTGAAGATGCTCAGGATTGAACAGAAGTGGTGCCTGAATCTTTAGGGGACTCTGAGTTGTAATGGAAAGCAAATGGGTGAAAAAAAAATGCTAGTTGTGTACTTTGTAATATTAAGAAGTATAACTCAAATCCAATCCAACGTGAACAATTCAGTAACTGCTCTAGTTGTAGTTTTTGCACTTTTTTTCTCCTGTAGTGAAAAAAATACACTGATTTAGTTGATTCAGGCACACAAGAGAGTGCTCTTATAGAAAGTCTGTGTTATCGGCTTTGCACTCTGTTAGCTGTAAGAGTTTAAAATGATCAACAGGTGTAAAGACCAGAGCGATGTGTCACCTTATTTTATTTAGATTGCAGTTTGTTGGCTGATGTCAGCATTTTCAAATCAATATACTGACAAACTGGGTTACGACCCTGAGAGCAAACAGTCCCTTCAAATGGAAAAGAGCATAACTCCTGTCATATAGCTCCTTCTGAAAGATCTCATGCACTGGTTCCCAATTTTGGGGTCGGGACCCCACTGTGGGCCGTAAAACGGTTACAGGTCCCAGTTACAGGTTTTGAGAAGACTTAAAATCAAATTAATTTAAAAATTATAGTAATATTCAAGCCTAAACTCTTACAAATAGACAAAACCAGATGTCATAAATGGATAAAAAATAATGGGATGGTGATGACGCTCTTTGTTCAATGGCTTGGGAACCACTGATCCAATGAATGTTTCTGAGGTTCTAAAGAACCTTCAGGGATTTCCGGACCTCTAACGACCCCAAACCTTTGCCAAGCTACAAAGACCCATTTACAGCACATGAGATATTGCTTATCTCTGTAAAATATCAGTTTTGTTTTGAACATATTCTTGATCCACTTTTACTTTCGTTCGGGTCAAGTGGTTTATAAATCCTGGACTTAGCTCAGCATGTTCTCCAGTTTTTTTGTTTTGTTTTAATCTAGCTAGGCCCATGACTATTTCACTAGTTTACATCTTGACAACTAAAGACTTTAAAATTTATAAATGAAGTAGTTCTATTAAACATATCTTTTCACTCTGTTACAGTTAGGGTTAGGGTTAAACTTGTTAGTTTCTCCAGCCACATGATTCTGACAAAAGTGGTACAAAAAAAATGACCCATGCCACAATATTAGGAGGCAAGAATCTCCACATTAATATGAAAATGCAGTGAAAAAACAATTTTAGATCAGGTAAAAAATTTCCCACAAACAATTGTAAACCTTTTTATATATATATAGTTTACAATTTTCTTTTAGTTATTGTTCATTGCTGCACATGATCAAAATTTAATAGTGACAAGATCAGGAAAACGTGAGACAAAAAAACTGGTAAAAACAACTCCATTATTGTTCTGGTTTCTACAGCACACAGCGATAGTGTGAGATAACTGCTGTGTGATCATTTCTGGAACGTGCCATATTTTGAGTCCACACAAAGTTTCAAAAAGAACTTTCACTTTGGAAAATGTTTTTTTTAAAATATCAGCTTCTCTCTCCAGAACTCTGTGTGAACTGAAGACTTGGTCTCAGGTGCACGGAGGTGTTTTACTGGTGGGAGGAAGAGCTTTGGGATTTATACACTCCTTGGACGTATTGAAGAAAAGGCTCGGAGAGGATCGTCAAATTCAAATTAAAAATTCATTCGCTTTCGAATTATGAGGAGCAAAGCGCAACGAGTTTGTTTGCGTCTTTGAAAAAACTCAAAAGCTGACGCGCATTTCATTTTTCTGTTTATTAACTTGTAGGTGCACAACTAAATGGAACGAAACACAGATTTACATTTAAATATATAAAATAATTTATATATAAATGATAAATATATGACAAATATGATACACAGAAAAAACTCAATCTGTTTCCTCTAAAAAGTTTCTACAAAGTTTCTAAAGAAATGTCCGGGAACCTGAAACACAGACAGGATTCTTTCTATCTGCATGTTGTGTCTACATTCCTGGTGATAGTAACTACCTTCTACACAGTTAGTTACACATGCTGACATGCAACAGTCTAAAGAATACAAGGAGTTTGTGTTCTGACGTTTTCGGTGGTGAGCAGCGATGTGGCTGACATTCCCGCAGCCCCGCTGTCTTTCCCCGACTCTGCAAAGGGAAAGACTTCTCTGGTCAGTCGTGTCAGTAGACACGGCATCTCTTTCTTCCCATCGAAGTTGTGACCTCTGGCCTGGAAGTTGTAGGCAACATGGTGGGCGATTCGTGTCATCAGGCGAGTCAGCTCCAGGTTCTGATGGCCCTCCTCTTCTAATAAAGAGCAGAAAGTCTGCAGGAAGACTGATCCAGAAGGGCTCATGAAAGCGCCATATCCTGATGGAGAAGACAGAAGATTTAAAAACAAAGTTAATGTACACCATGAAATCCAGCAAATACGCTGCATTACATTTACTTTGGAAGTTGGAACTCGTATCTGGGAATGACGTCCCATTCAACTTATCTGTGTTCCAGTTGCAACTCAAAGAACCAGTAGGATTTGCTAACTGTTGCTCTCAGTAACTAAACTTACTAACAATACAAATAACGATGGGTTTCTCCAAACACTGTAGTCACACGTTTCCTACCAGAACGTCTGGGGCTGTTTCAGATGGTTTTTCCGACTTGAAATTTGGAAATTCCAACTTCAGAGTACAAATAGATCGCACCATTACTTCAGGAGTCCCACGGTTAATTTAAAGGATTTAGCTGTCAATGAAGAAAACTCCAGGATGTTCTGAAGGCGTTGATAGAGGTCTGATGGTCATCAGAGAGGGAGGCTGTGACTCAGGAGGAAAAGGACTTTTCTACCAGGTAGAGGTTGGTGGCTTGATCCTTGTAGTGTCCTTGGGCAAGACACTGAACCCAATGAATGTGGCTCGTTGTGTGAAAAGCACTTTGAATGCTTTGTGAGACTAGAAAGACTAAAGAGCTTTCTAAAAGACTAGATCAACCATTTATAGGCTCCAGTAGTTCAAGAAGTTTCGATCGTCAACTTCCAACGGTCCCAAAAGATGCTTTTGAGAAATTACTACTTATTATTAATTGGGGCCCAGGTTGCACTCAGAAGGTTCTACTGGACTTTGGAAGCTGTAGTGATCACTGTTTGTGAGGTTGGCTTTGGCAGTTCAAATGTTTTAGTGGCATCTGACAAAACTTTATGGATAGTTAAGGTTTTAATCATCATTAATGATGTTCGTTAGTTTGGGTATTCTTAGTAGTCACTACACTTAGCCTAAAGTTTGTTTTTTTTATTATTATTCTGTAAGTAGTTTGAGTATTTTTAATGGCCACGGAGGAGGTTTTATGTGTGCAATGGCAGCTTTTAGTTGTGTCGAGGTAGTTTTGTTGGTTGTTCAGGTGATTAATTGAGAAATATAACAATTTCACTGGTGTTTTGGTAGTTGAGAAGTTATATATATATCAGAAGATTCTTGATGTCTAACCAGTGGTTTACCTGATGCTGTGGTGTACATTACAGCTGTATCCACTGGGACAGAAAGATACTGTGAGAAGCTGTTGCTCTCTGTAGAGTCATTAGCTGAATCCACCTCCACGCCATCATCCAGAGCGTCTCCTCGACATGCCTGTAGACAGAGTACCCTGAGTGTCACATTGCAAACAGAACTAAGAAACACTGTAAATTATATAACGTGCAAAGAAAACTTAAAACAAAAGGCAGATCTTCATCACTGTTGGCTGACACTTTTAGGTCTCCGATTACCTGTATCAAAAACAGTTTGGTCTTTTTCTCCATGTAATCATTGTCGAAATATCTGAAGATGCGGGCCAGTCGGACGGGCTTCCCGTCGGCGCCGAACACGCAGCCTTCCTCTCCGTGAGACGAGAGGACGGCCAGAAAGCAGTCCTTCACAGGCCGCCTACTCTCTGCAGCAGAGACACGACCACAGACATACCGAGTCATTTACACGCTTCACTCAGTCACTGTTACGTACACACAGAGCAAGTCAAGCAACAAGAAGCATGTGGTTGTACGCAGCGTACAGAGCGTCAGCTATTCACGCACTCACTGCACCTTTTCTGCTTGACATTCATTTCAACGCACAGCACAACACGGCGTATGATGCGTGTGTTTAATCATGAGGGTGTAAACGAAAGATGACAAAGCCGAGGCCTTCAGCAAGGAACACCTGGTTTTCTTGCTGTCCTGTTCGATTAGTGTTGATTTCTAAAGCCGCTAATCATGACCATCAGACTGTAAAGTTGAATCCATTACCAATAAGCATTTATAAAACTCCTGAACTTTGTCTGCTCCTAATCCTGAATCTAAGACACACTGAAAAGATTATGTAATGTAGGCAACACAATAAGAGCTAAAACATATTTACATGATATTTATGCTTCTCTGATCATGGAGAAGGTGACAGCTAGAGAGTTATGAGCAAGAATTTCCAGCAGAAACTTAGAAGGATCTACTAACCTGTAATTTAAAATTAATTTATTTTGTCCTTACTAAGACAATTTCGCCCTTCCAAAGGCTCACTGTCACCTATGAGTTTAAGAGATTGAGTGAATTAGAGGTTCTCTGGGGCCTTGACAAAGTTCTGCCCGTACTGGATCTATAAGTCAACTATGAGGTCTAGGATAAAAACAAAACAAAAACAGCATTCTACAGATCATTGAAGAGTTATTACAGGACTTTTCCTGAAATGTTTTGGCTGTATTCCAGGAAGATCTAGCTGTTTGGAATTGATTTGAAACTAAATCACAACTTCTTCAATGTTCTGATCAGCAACATGAATTGAGAACCTTGCTTCTTTGGACGGGACCCCTACCACATGTTGCCCAGAATGGAACGTGCACATTTTTCCAATGCATGTCTACAGTGTGACTCAGCAACAAAAAACAGCAGCAATGTTAGGAATAGGCTGTAAGTGTTGGCATGTTACCTTGGAGGAAGAGCTCGTAGATCTCCTCACTTCTCAGGTCATTGTGTATGTCCACCTTAAAGCCCAGTTTGCTGAGGGTGCTGTGGAGTTTCCTGGTGTCTTTCTTGGCTCCATTCCTCTTTCCCAGGGGTACTCCGTAGTCGAACGAGGCCACAGACACCACCACTGCCCTGTTACATTCCCCTTTTCCATCCATGGCTTCTCTTTACTGCTGCAGGGGAGGTCTGTGTCTTTGAGAGTCTCTGCTGCTGAACGGATCTATCGCTGCTTGACTTTAAGTCTCTGCATCACTTTTGGTTTAAAGCACTCTGTGCAGAGCAATAAAGTTGCAGCCACACCTTTTTTGATAAACACACCTTGAGCAGCGTTTCCTGTCCATTTGAAATAGATAACCACATGCTGTGGAGTCATGCTGTTGCAACGTTATGTTCTTTTCCACCTGTTCTGGGAAATAACGCACCTTCCTCTAAATGGATTTCCAATGTGTTTCCCACAGGTGTGTTTTTCTAAAAAGGTTCTTTTAGAGGACAAAAATAAAACTTTTCTTGACTAGATTAGGTATATTTTCAGTATTTGTTATGTATATGATATTTAATAATTTTGTAATAGCGAAATGAAAACTCTGATTAACCTGATAGCAATAAAAAGAGAGGCGCTATAGTATAGTTTTAAAAAAAGAACAGCTGAATGATATTATGAGTTGTTTGGATTATGTCTTTGGAGTGAAAAGTGTGGACGTCTAAAAACGTCTGAATTTGCTGAATCACACGATGTCTAATTCCATTGAGCAGTCATGACGAATCTGTCAGAAGCTGCGCGCAATCGGTTTTCAGATGCGTATCACTGTTGACAGAGGAATCTTGCTTTTCCTGAATGCAACACCTGAGTGGAAACTAAAACGGTGGGACTCCAATGGCACACAAACAAAGTAAGTGTAAGTGCTCCAGTTGCAACCCTGTCTCCACTTATGTAATCCATCCATTTCCTTTACCCACTTTTTCCATTCCGGGTCGCGGGGAGCCGGTGCCTATCTCCAGCAGTCACTGTGCAGTGGCGGGGGACACCCTGGACAGGTCGCAAGTCCATCACAGAGCCACATAGAGACAAACGAGACAAACAACCATTCACACTCTCACTCACAGGGTGCTGTGGGGTTTCCTAGTGTCTCGGAGGGCTGTGATGAGCTGGTGTTACCTGTCCAGGCTCCATTCCTCTTTCCCAGGGGTACTCCGTACCTAGGGACAATTTTAAGAGTTTCCAATTAACCTAACATGCATGTTTTTGGTCTGTGGGGGAAACGGAAACCGGAGTACCCGGAGTAAACCCACGTGTGCACAGGGAGAACATGTAAACTGTAACCTTCTTGCTGGGAGGCGACAGCTCTACGCCGCTGTTCCACCACTTATGTAATGTTGACAAAGTTAGGAAGACCCTATCTGAGAGTGAAGCAGAAGAACCAGTCCATTCATTGGTTACTGTTAAATTCATTTATCCATTCTATATTTGTAAAAAGGTTTTACTCTTATCCTGGACAGGTAACATCAGCCCATCACAGCCCTCCGATATAACGGAATTCAACGTGTTGTAATACACATCTTCCATCGCCAGGTGGCAATAAGGTGTTGTGAGTGTGACGTCATCTACATGCGCCTGCGGTCGGCTTCTCGGGGATGTGGCGACAATTTCTGAAGATTGTAAACAAAATGGAAACGGAGGAACAGAAACAGTTTTAAAATGGTTTTAAGGTGTTCGGAAGCCTTATTTTGTTTTTTATTGTGTCTCTGTCGGTGAAAGCCGAGCTTTTAGATGAGCTGCGTGTACAAATAACTTTTGTCTGACTTTGTGTGTTTGTTCATGTGGGAGCGTTGAAGTTTTTTTTTTTAGATAGTTTTCTAGTTTGTTCAGTCTCAAAGAAACAGAAGAGGACAAAGGAGCTGTGAAAATGTCAAGACACAAGAAGAACGACATCCCGGACAGGTGAGCTGTGTGAGACTCATGAAAGCAAAAAGCAAACACAAAACCTTTACAAATAAAACATCAAAAATAACATCAGCGAGGGGCCACTGTTCCTTTTGTGTAAGAAATTAATATAGTAAAATTATGCAAGTACAAATATGTAAATACTGCAGAAATAGACTGAATCACATTTGGTTAAGTTATTTTTTTAGTAGGAGTTTCTTTTGATTAGAAAATATAGTTTCCGTCGTTCTGAAAACGAAAGTAAAAACCCTCTTCTAATGCATCGGCTTCAGGTGAACAGTAGCTTTCTGCATATCTCATCACATCATTTCAATCAGGTTTAGGTGTGGTCTTACAGTCATAGCAACAACTTCATTCTTTTCCTTTTCAGCCCTTATGTTGTAGATTTGCTGCTGTTTGGAATCTGTGTCTTGTTTCTTGAACCAGTTTGGTCCAAGCTTCAGCTGTCAGACAGATGGCCTCACATTTGACTCCAGAATATTTTGGTAAACAGAAGAGTTCATGCTCGGCTCAGCAAAGTGTCTAGGTCTTGTGGCTACGTAAGAGGACCAAATCATCATCCCTCCACTACCGTGTTCGACAACTGACATGAGGTGTTTTTGCTTTTTCAGCAAAAACAGTAAGAGCGGAAGAGTTTTTCACACACTGCTTCAGCATGTTGGTTTACTTCTTGTTAAACATAATGTTCATGTCAGAAAGCATTTACCTCTTTAGGACCTAATGACGATGAAATATATGTATATATATTTTATATTTCTGAATATGTGAAGTGAGTTCTGTAACTTTTGATTAGAATATGTTGGTAAAATTAAAACCAAGAAGAAAAAAGTTTTAACTACTCACTTCTTGAGTTTGGTTCAGATAAAGATACATTTTCTGTTGTAGAAATGTGATTAAAGAATTTTTTGACCTGACAGCTGCACACAAGGTGACAGGTTTGGGTTATGTTGGAGTTATAAAGTTGGTAGTCACTTTTAACACCCAAATAATTGCTCTAAATTTACATTAAGGGATGTAAATTACAATTTTCAGCAGGAAAGATGGTGAAAAACCTTAAACATCTATACATCTATACACTTTCTTCTTAAAATCACAGAAAAGTTATGTTCTTATGCTGCTTCTTCAGGTTTTATGCCAAAGAAACAGTAAAGGTGACTAACTTTCTCTCTAACAGATGGTTGGAATACATAGCTGTCGGAAAGAAACTCAACGGGACTCGCTTTATTGCCTTCAAAGTGCCTCTGAAACAGGTCAGCAGTGTGTCAAAACTGCTGTTTCTTTAACAAGAGTAAGTCTGTTTTTTTTTTTTACTAATGAGCGCAACTGTTTGCTTCTGTTCAGTCTTTGAACTTTAAGCTGCGGTGCTCTGAGGTGTTCGGCCCCTGGGAGCTGCTGGATGCTCTGAACAAAGAGAAGCAAGAGCTCGGTCTGATTATTGACCTGACGTTTACCAGACGCTACTACACACCTCAGGTACACACATGAACACGCACATCACAGGGAGCAGATCCTAATTGATCAAGACATAAGAGGAGGACAGAAAAGGGTTCAGGCTACAGCCACACGGTCCCTCTGCAGGCGAGTGTTTGAACACAGCTTCCGAAAGAACTGTGTGATCAGTACGTCTTAAACTACAACCAAACTGATTTCCGAGAAACTTCAAATCTTTTATGGCACAGTTATGTCTTAATTTCAGATTGAATCGATGGCAAAATTATCTGAAATGTATGTCTGCAGTCTATAAAACACTTTCCAACAAACTACATTAATCATCTTATCTTTGCAAATGGAGTGGTTTTGTGTCATGTGTAAAGTGTCAGGTTATGCTTCTTTCTTCCATGTTGTTTACACGCATAGTTATGTTGGCTTGATATTAGAATTTTGAACCCGTAACCAGAAAGATGCTCAGTAGCATTTTAGGAAAAAAGGGAAAAGTAAAGAGGTAACATTTAAAAAAATATCACCAAACTAACAATTTTTTTGTTAGCAGCAACGGAGGTCCTAGATGGAAATTTTAAAAGCACACATGAAAACTTCTGGCTACTTTACAACGCATGACTTAGTATTGAATTTAAGATCAGTTGTTACCTTCTGACTGAAAAACACCTCCAGAATCAAAATTAAGTCACAACCAAGGGTGAGTGTAAGAAACCCTGAATTCCTCAATTTATGTGTTTATCTTAAAAGCAAAGTTTGATCCAGTTAAATCACATTACATTAAATGAAAATAAAAAATAAGTACCAGTCAGTCAGTGTAGAAAAAAAGTCAATATCAAGGTGATTAAAAAAACACAGTATTGCTTTTTTTGTTTTGTTTTATTAATGTATTAAAGACGGGAGGGGGGCAGACATCATAGTGATTGTAGTTTTGATTTATTCAAATTAAAAGCCTAGAATTTCTTGAAGGAATGCATATCGCTTGCCTCATTTCGTGCCAGACTTTTAAACTAAGACTATCTCGTGTTGAGAAATGTTTTGGTCACCTTGATGATAATGTTATGCTGTAATAAGTCTTTAACGCTTCCAGTAAATGAGTGTCAGAAACAAAACAAAACCCTAAGGAATTGATAAACAAGCACTTTTAACAAGGAATAAATGGGAAATGAAATGTAGAAATATGAACACAGTTACTGTTGAATTTGTTAGCGTGTTTTGTTGGTATTTTTTTCAGTTTCATTTCTGTGTTTGGGGGTGTGGGGGTGTTTGTGTGTAGGATATTCCACAGTCGCTGCTGTATGTGAAGATCTTCACAGCCGGTCATGAGATTCCCAGTGATGATACAATCCTGAGCTTCAAGCGCTCTGTGCACAGATTTCTCCAAGACAACAAGGATAACGGTGAGAGTGGAACTAACAGGTGCAGGTGCCTTGTTGCTGAAAAGTGCTATAGAAATAAATTTGACTTGACTTTGACTAGAAGCACGGACTGCTAATATTTGACACATATTTAAGAACAACTTGTAAAAACTGAAGCTGAGAAACCTCCCCCTCCTGTTGTGAAGTGCTTAAATGCTCTTTGGGGCGGCTGTGGCTCGGTGGTTAGAGCAGTTGTCCTTCAACAAGAGAGTCGGAGGTTCAATACCTGGCAGCAGTCACATGTCGAAGTGTCCCTGGTCAAGACACTGAACCGCTTACCGCCTCTGATGTGCCTCATCTGTGTATGAATGCAATCTAAAGCACTGATTAGACTCTATAGATTGATTTATTCAGGTTAGCTTTGTAGAGATGTAGTAGAGTGCTGTATGAATGTGTGTGGATGGGGAAATGAGGGCACAGATTGTGTTGTAAAGCGCTTTGAGTGGCCCAGTTGGCTGGAAAGATGATATATAAGTACCATTTAATGTGAAACATTGTCAGCCACACATGTTTTGGTAAAGAATTCACAGGTTAACATTAGGACCGCCACTCAGGTACACTTTTTTTTTTAACGCACTGACTTCCCCTCCAGACAAGCTGATCGGAGTCCACTGCACTCATGGGGTGAACCGCACCGGCTACTTGATCTGCAGGTACGTACGGGGGAAGCACCTGTGTGACAAGCTGGACACAAGGGTGTAGTCTAACAACTTTTTGTCACCTGCAGGTATCTGATCGACGTGGACGGGATGGACCCTGAAAAGGCAGTGGCGCGTGAGTCTCTTATTTCAGCATTTCATGCAACTTTTAAGCGATACCCTGAAACTCCCAAACTTCTGTTCTGTTCAGTGTTCAACTCGTCGCGAGGTCACACTATAGAGAGACAAAACTACCTGGAAGACCTAAAGCACGGCCCAAAAAGAAGGTGATACAGAGAATTATTTCATTGACTTCATTGCTTGTGAATTATTCTGTTTTCATTTAAGCTTGGACAAAGATGCACAGCAGACTAATAAAATAGAAATGGAAACACTGAGAATCACGCAAGGCTCTAAATTTTCTCCAATAATAATCATAACTCCAATTTCTAAATGTAAACAAATAATCAAGAGGATGCAGGCTCACGGGTACCCATGCTCACACAGATGAAGATTTCAGTTTGACATTAAGTAAGATACTTTGTAAAGAAAAGCATATTTTGGCATTTAGGTTATATGCGTAATGTTTTTTGTGAAAAATAATTTACGAGAGGAGCGAACAGGTTTACCTGAGTTGCGTAGTGACTGTGCTGTTCTCAGTTAATCATATCAACTGTAAAATATGAAACTGAGGTAGTCCTACAAAAGGAAGGTAGCTCTCTAACTCCCAAATTGCAGTATTTTTCAGATCGCCCGTATAGGACATCAGCATCATAAAATTTCAGAAATTCTGTTATGGTTTTGGTTTTGGTGTGCCACCTTAAGATTCTCTGTGGCCCCCATCTGACTGCCTATTAGGAACCTTTCTGATTCCCATTTCATCATCGTGGTGGCAGTGTATCAGGGTCTTGGGTGGCGTTTGGTAAGGGAAGGTGGCAGCATATCCATGACGTGGGGCCGGTGCACACTGGTGTGGCTTGATCGCTAAAAGATTTAGGCACTGCTAGGCTACAGTCATGATTGAGACGAGGTCATGGAAACAACTGTGCGGTGGTAGCGTTGTGCTAGTGTGGCATGAGCTTCTAGAGCAAAGTTGCATCCTGGTGTTCAAGAGAGTTGTGCCAGGGCAAGCATATAGAGTGTGGTGAGGGTGCAGAAGAAAGTCTTGGAGACTTAGAAAGTAGCAGGGAAAAACCTGTTTTGTGAGAACTAAGAGGATAGCAGCTTCATTATTGCCTTAAATTGAAGGAGGTTTTCCAGATTTGCCACCAACCATCCATATTGTAATAAGTCGTGCAGGTCATGAAAGGTGTAGCAGCAGCATCATCTGATGTTAAAGGGGTCTTTAGAAGTGTCCACAAGAAGTCATTTTGTCAGGGTATTGTCTTGTATTGATTTTTGTTTTACTGAAACTGAAGAAGTCTGACTGAACACACTGTTGTATAAGCACTTTTGTGTGCTAATGGTGTGCAGTGTTGTCCAATATGTTGAGCAGCTTATGCAAAATTCTTCTTACCGTAATCAACTTTAGGGTCTCCAGAGTATTCTCCAGTTCAGAGCCAGAGTTTATTTTGGGTTTTTTTTTTATTGTGATGCTGCAGTTCCAAAGGTTGGCTGTAAAGACAAACTGCAGAGTCATCAGCTCCTGTGCTACTGACCACTGTCCCAAGGACTTTTCACAAAATGGCTCCACAATGTGGCTACAAAGATCAGCCACTCTTTAAGCTGCCTCTGGCCTTTCGCCAATACACCAATCAAGTTGGCCACACATCACATCATGTGATGGTGTGTGCTTCCATAATGAAGCTGACATTCCAGAATAAAAGGAGCACTATTTGTAAAAACAACATCACACCCTCGAGCCATGATGCCAACTTACCTTTACACATACTGACCGTTTCAGCTCTGTGACTACCTCCCTTGCTGGCTCAGAAGCTTAACTGTGGCAGGGGCACCTCCTGATTTTTTTCAAGAGGTAGCCAGATGGAGGCCACTAACAATCTTGGGGAGCCCCACCAAAACCATTATTCTCCAGCTGACATTACTAATTGAGAACAACAGCCGTTACTCAACTCATGGAAGCTTGTCCTCTCCTCTCTTAAATTCATATTCATAAAAATATTATGCGTATAACCTCCTGAGACACTGCATCCTCCTGTGAGGACATTGGCTTTCTGCACCATAATTACACCCCCGCTTCCCCTGGGTGGTTTTTGCATTTTGCTTTAAACTTCAAAAGAAGTATTTTAAAAACGTCTTAGAAGGGATCAGAAAATCTGAAATTTAGCGTTCTACTACGACCCATCTGTGCAGGATGAGCGTCTGTATTCCCAGTCTGTGTTGTGTGACTGAGCGTCATATGTTCTTTGATGTTTTCCAACAGCAACAAAGACATCGCCACTTGTGAGCAGGAGCCAGTTAGAGGAGAAGCTGTCCACCGGCCGAGCTTCACAGCGTCTGACAGTGGAGCCCGCTTTAATGACCCTGAATATCACAGGTATTCATTAAAAACAGACAGTTTACGACCCCTTCTGACTCTAACCTTTACCCAAAATCATCAAAAAGTTTGTTCTCCACTTTACTTCTGAGCAGCCTCTACTGTATCCCCTGCAGCCTGAATATCTTGTTTTAGCGTTGAACCCTGCGATAGAGCAACTAGCTGTGTGTAAAAAGAAAACTGAAGAAATGAGCTAATTCTGCATGTGTGTGCCGCATGTTCTCCATGCTCAGCAAACATATGAACCAAACTTGACTATCTCCATCCAGTGATTAGTATGTAGGAAAAAGTGACCGAGTAACTAATTAAATTAATAAAATGTTTAAAAGTATAAAAAAAGGTGTAAATGTGAATACAAATGTTTGTACATAGGCCTAATGGGTTTATTTTTTTAAATCAATATTTCCCCACAAAACTGGAAAAGTTATTGAAAGGTAGAAAATTCCTTATGAATATATGATACTTCTCAATATCTTCATCATTATATTTATCAACTTTTGAAGTCAGCCTGATTTAAGATGGCTGCTAAATGGCTTTAATGTTGTCAACTTTGCAGATATTGAGCTAATGCTTGGTTTGGCGGTAGCTGAAGGTAATTACCAACACATACTTCAAATGCAAACAGGTCTGTTTAAAACTCTGCTGTTAAGTATTGGTGCCATCCCTGTTTGTCTGTTAGCAAAATATCTCATGAATCACTGAACGGATTTTAATGAAATTCTCCAAAAGTGATCAACTTGATTCACGATGGCTGCCACAGCCATGTTGAACCTTCTTAGCGAACACAAACATGGCTCATATATATACGTCAGTGTCAGGTTTTGTGGTAGTTGCTAGGGGTCATCAACAACCCATACTCTGAGCATTAATAAATGAATTGAGGTTGCGCATTATTTTAAATATTTGACCAAAACGGCTCTAACACTGACAGTTCTCAGCATAAGAGGATCTTGGTCTAAAATAGAAAAATAACATATCGAAAACATTATTCAATATATTTGGTTAAAATTGTGAAAATAATGCTCCAAAATAATTAATTTCTTTTTTGATAAATTAAAGTAA
>JAOXNZ010000038.1:9093174-9109540 GCA_028566095.1 Kryptolebias brasiliensis
TATCAACCTGTCAGGTTTTAATCTCTTCTGTTGAACAGTTTTTTTCAGCAGTTTACACCCCCCCCCCCCTACACACACAAAGAAAAAACACAATTGAAACTAAAGACTTCGTTTCTATTTGAATGTCCAAATAGATCTTCCCAGGTGCGGTCTAATTGCTGGTTTCCTCAAAGTGAAAGAAAGCCAGTTAATTTCCTGTCTCCTCTGTTCAATGTTTATCTGGAAGACTCATCTTGGTTAAATTTAATGAATTAATCCAACGTGTCATTTCCTTTGAACTGGTCTGGTTTAATAAAATTAAAAAAACATTGTAAATGTAATCTTTAATTAGGATGAAAGGTGAACAAATGACTGTGCTCAGATATTTTTTTGAAGTTTGTCTCATATCCTTCTTCCCTTCTTTGTTTGTCAGATTGCAGCTCAGATCTGTCGGCAGGCCGGTTTGGTGAAGAAGTCCAAAGATGTGATGGACTACAGCGAGGACAACTTTGCTATTGTTTTTGCAGCCATGGGGGTGAGAGGGTTTTCTTTTCCTGCACCAGACTTATACACACAGCCACAGTGTTTTATGTTTTAACACATTCATGTTTAATCTGTCAGCCATCCAGCTGCTGTGGCTTGAAACATCTGTGTTTTTTCATTTGTTTCTTCCCAAAATATGTGAAAAATTGTATCTGCTTTTCTACAAAAAGCTTTAAACACCCAAAAGGGATTATCCAGAAACTTTACGTATGAAAGTTCATATTGTATTCAGATTGTAGTTTTGTTAGCCACTGCAGGGGATAAAAAAACAACTAAAATAAAATCAAGTTAGTGTAAAATAAGATGAAATTAAAAACTAGAATGACTGAAAGGATACAAATGGATTAAACCTTACTTTGACCACCATCCACCTCATTTTACTGTCATTCATACAGTGGTAAATAAAAGAAATGTGACCCTCTTTCAGGTCTAAGGTTTTACATATCAACAAATAAAAATAATTTGGCTTTTATCAGTTTTTAAAACCTAAGATGCAGAAGCAGTTTGTAAAAAACTATGTCCAGCTCACAGTTCAGTACAATCAACTTTAACTGTTTCTTATAGCTTTCAGAAAATATTTTTTGTACAGAGTTTTAGCTTAGTTTTAGTCCAGTTTTAGTTTAGTTCGACACACAGCTCTTTTGTGTGTGTGTGTTTGGGTACCTAGGTGCCGTGCTTTGCTATGGACCCACCATAGCAAAGCATTTAGACAAACTTAAATGTCTTTCTTTGACAAAGAGTTGTTAACTTTTTCAGTTTTCTGTCACATCTCAGTTTTTCCTTGAAATTTCCCTCAAACCCCCTTAACTGTGAGATTGGATGTAAACTTTGCTGTATTAACTAACAGAATGAATGTTTTTGTCACCAGAAAGAAGTTCACCTAAATTTATGTGCAGCACTGTATGCTTTATTTTATGTTTTTATTTTAACCCCAATTTTTTTTTCTGTCCAGGTTAACATGGAGACAGCCAGGTTCTTTAAATCGGACTTTGAGGAGAACGGATCCATGGACAATGTTTGTCTGTTTCTTAACCTGGCCAACGACCCCACGTATGAGACTTTACTAGACTAGAGCTATCAGCTTCACTTTGTACATAAGCAGAAGTGCTATAAAGCACAACAAAACAGGGGAAAAGGATGCTTTTGTAGTTGTACCTTGATATATTACCTAATAAATCTTAGATACTAAATGCCTTGTCAAATCAAAGCACTTTGATGTGTAAATTTAGATTTGGCGTTAAAAGAACAAGATGATTAAAATCAGTATTTAGGCTGTGTAATTTGATTACACAGTGACTTCTTTAAATAAAGAAAACTGTAATCATGGTTTTGTAGTGTTTAGATTCACTGTTATTAATAGGTATGTTAAAACACAACATGTGAAAAAAAGAAATAAAGTGAAACTTCTTTGTTTTCTGCAGCATTGAGCGAATCATCACGCCTCGTTTGGCTCTGACTTCAGCTGAGTACCTGGCCTATCAGTGTGAGAAGCATGTCCTCGTCATCCTCACAGATATGAGCTCCTACGCAGAGGCTCTTCGAGAGGTCGGCCATGTTTTCAGTGCATTTATCCCACAATTAGTGAAGAAAATTGTAACTTAGCTCCATGCTTTTTTTTTCTTTTAGGTATCTGCAGCCAGAGAGGAGGTACCAGGCCGCCGAGGTTTTCCCGGCTACATGTATACTGACCTGGCGACGATCTACGAGAGAGCTGGCAGGGTAGAGGGGCGCAGTGGCTCCATCACTCAAATCCCTATCCTCACCATGCCTAATGATGGTACACACTGTTACAGTATCACACATAAACTGATTATGCTGCAGAATTGTGTTAACAGAGTGATTTTTGTCTTTCAGACATCACTCATCCTATTCCTGACCTGACTGGTTACATCACTGAGGGGCAGATTTATGTGGACAGACAGCTTCATAATAGACAGGTAATGAAGAGCAGCCTCACATACATGGGGACATCATGACAGTGTCACATCTAAAGAGGCTTTTATTGTCTATATAATGGTCATAGAGCCAGTCACCACTGTGTTCCACTGTTTGTAGATAGAAGTCAACTCTCGTTAAATACAAGTCATACATTTGATCAGTTTTTCTCAGGACAGGATTTAAGATGCGTCCAATGTGACTCTGAGCTTGTTTTGACCTCAGCAAATTGTGACTTAGAATCTGACTTCAACAAACATGTATAAGGTCTCAATAAGACAAATAACACTGGATTCATTGGTCTGTTTTAGGCTTTGAAACCTAACCGAGGAGCTAAGTTGGAACTTAATGTAGAACTTGACTTAAAATATGTTTGTCATGATATTAGACCATCACTGAGGGTTTATAAGTTTAGTCTTGTCCTGGGATTTGACATCAGACTTGCTAATCTTGACTAAAAGATAATTTATGAGCTTTGACTTGAGACTTTACTTTAGGCTTGTTCCTCTCGCATTGGAAATATTTTTGTCTTGGCTTGAAATCTTACTTGTTTAACGATGGATGTACATCTACAGCTGATTACCTTTTGGAGTCAACTTGATTCAAGATGGCCACCATAGCTAATTGACTTATTTTTTTCTATTCCTGGTCAGATTTATCCCCCCATCAATGTGCTGCCATCTCTCTCTCGACTGATGAAATCTGCCATTGGGGAGGGAATGACCCGCAGAGACCACTCTGATGTTTCAAACCAGCTTGTAAGAACAAAGCTGCTTTGTAGTACCTATACAGACTTTTACCAACCCTCACTGAACCTGTGTGTATGTGTGTGTGTGTGTGTGTAGTATGCATGTTATGCCATAGGAAAGGATGTTCAGGCCATGAAGGCAGTAGTGGGAGAGGAGGCTCTTACTGCTGATGACCTGCTCTATCTGGAGTTCCTAACCAAGTTTGAGAAGAACTTCATCTCCCAAGGTGCAGCAGATATCCCACATTTGATACATACTGTTCATAGGGCAGCAGACCAGATGCATTTGAAGATAAAAATATGTAGCTATGTTAGCTTAGTCTTTCATTTAGTTTGGTTACAAGTGCAGAAAGCAACTCCATCTCAAACCTAAGCCTAATCCATCCACTGGTTAATCTGATTACATACAGATGCTTTGATGGCTAAAAAACAGAGAAATAGAGAAACAGAGATGATTTGAAACTGTTCATGGTGTACAGATTTGTTAGTGAATTGAATCATTTTCTGCCGCTTATTACAGGCCAGGTGGTGGCAGAAAGAGGCTAAGCAGGGTGTTCTGCTATATGTCCCAATTACCAACTCCACCTTCCAGGTTTTATATCTCATCTGGGTTTTCAGGCCAGATAAAAGCCTTTCAACGAGTTCACTCTTTATCACCTGGGCTTCTTCCCAGCTGGCCGTGCCTGTAAAAGCTCCAAAAACAGTACTCTGAAGGCTTTTCCAACTGAAGTACCTGAAAAGCTGTGCTTATGGGGCCACATTACGAAGAAAATAAAGAAGTTTATTTCTGCTGCTTGTATCCACAATATTGGTCCTTTGGTAACTTACTGAATCTCGTGAACATTTGTGACATTGTACTTTCCAGCTTTGCTCATCTTACCATAATAGTTGGTGCAGCACATTTTTGCAAACAGCCCAGTGATGACACTTTGACCAGCAGCTCACCCCATCACTGAGCAATCTGCCATTTTTGACAAAGAACTTTGGCCTCAGACTTGTAGTTGCTGACTCTGGTTCCAACAGCTTTACACTTGGCTGCCCCGGTGCTTGCTGTTGTTTAGTTCTGCAGAATTGATCAGAACCACATAATCTGCAAACAGCAGAGATGCAAGTGGTGTGTTGATCCATGAAATGGGGTTTTAAAGAATTATTTGACTGTTTTGCATCAAACTTTCACTGTCTTGTTGATGGAAAGCTCTACCTCACTGATACTAATTAGGCAAAATGGCTAGTTTATGGACCCCGATTAGAACATTTTAAAGCTTTAAAGAAATCCTGAAAATCTGCAAAATTCTCCTTTGCAAGACAATGTAGCAAGGTTGTTAATGAGCCATTGTGTGTGTGTGTGTGTTTGGGTACCTAGGTGCCTATGAGAACAGGAGTGTGTTCGAGACTCTGGACATCGGATGGCAGCTCATGAGGATCTTCCCCAAAGAGATGCTGAAGAGGATCCCTCAGAGCACCTTGGCTGAGTTTTACCCCCGAGAAGCCAAACATTAGTGCAAACACACACGCACACACCGCTTCCATTCCTTTCGGTGAGACTTCGCAAACATACAGTGTAGGTGTTGTGATGCTGTAAATTTCCTGACACTCGTGGCTTTTATGTGGTCTTTACAGCCAACTTTTACTGCATTAACAGAAGGCAAAAGAGGCTGAAATGAACTCATGAGTTTGTGTTTGTTTAGTGTGGCTGTAAAGAAGCTCCCTTGCAGAAAATGGAGGAAAGGTATTTTGTAAAATCAAATGTCTGTGAAGATGATGATCATGAAGATTTATGTCTTTATTCTGCAAATCATAAAACACCCAGGTCAGAGTTTAATTAAATCTATAGATTCCACAAACAAAACAAGCTGATATAATGCTGGGCAAAGAAAGAGAGCGCTCATCATAAAAACAACATCATAACCTGTTAAGACATTCGAGAGACTTTCTACGTAACTTATTTACCATTGCATGAAGTAACTGCTGTGGTTGGTGTTTTTTTTCATGTGCACTTTGTTGTTGCATTTAAATAGTGGTCAATTACATCAGTGGAACCCAAAGTCAAAAGAAGAATGGAAACACCTGCAAATTAACATTAACATTAGTAGCTTATTTTCAACTATCTACAGTTTACCCAATAATCTAAGTCAAAGTAAAGCTTTTTAGGTAATAAAAGATACTTTTTTCACATTCAACACTTTCCATACTTGTACGCTCAGTCTTGCAGCCTATTTCAAACCCCTAACAAGAGAGGTTTTTGAACATTTTGTGTCGATTAATAGAACAGGATATTTACATGAAGCTGCCCTGCCAACTTCTTTTGGTTCAACCACAGACATACTGTTACTTCTGCAAACCTGCATCACTGTAAAGGGAGAATGAATGACATTTGGCGAGGTGTAAGAACCACTCAGCAGGGATAAGGTGGGTTTACAGCAGAAAATCCATTAGTGGCTAGAAAGATGACATGCAAAAAGGACCTGAAATGACCCCAAAAGTGCATATTGACTTCTCCACACTGGTAGCATTCGTTGAAGGAGTACTGCAGCTGCCTTGCTTGCCAAAGTTTTAAGCAAAGGTGTTGCCCAATCTGTTGGCACTTAGAGTGTGTGATGGGAATGACGCTTATCTACTACCACACCAAATTTGAGCTCAATATCTCTAAAATTGACTGATTTAGCTAAGGTTGAAAAGTTGTGGCAGCCATCTTGAATTTGGATGACTCCAAAACTTGTCCAGTACACCCAATGATTACTGTCTGAGAGTGTCATTAAAATCTGTCCAGTGATTTTCCAAGATAATTTTCCAACAGACAGACAAACAAACACACGCACAGACACAGGCAGTTACATGATTGTTCTTGGCGGTGGGCAATAGTAATTAATGATGAAACTAGCTCAAATGCTCCAAAACACTGAAACTCTGAAATAGCTAATCTTAAAGTGCCAAAACGTTTCAGGAAATGATTGTGACTGGATCGGAGGACTGCACTGATTTACAAAAATCTTTGCTCTTCCTGTAGTTATTGTAACACTTTCTTTTATTTACCCACGGCCGACACTTCAGTAATTGTATGTTTTGTGAGAAATGAGTACCAAAGCTAACAACACTAAAGAAAGGAATCACTCTTCCAGTTCCCCAGTTCAGGCAAAGAATAAGGTGAAATAGTTAAAGCAGAAACTAGGTTTCAAGTATGTAAAGCGTTTTATAAAAAGGAATTTTTGTTAACTTTTTGATGTTTGTTTTTTTCCTCAGTATTTTTGTGCTGAATACTCCCAAAATTTACTTTTGTTTCTAGGTTTTCATTTACCCAGAATTCACAGGAAATTATTGTCTATAACATTGTCTTAAAATCTGGTTGTGGTGAAATTAATAATCAAAACTGTTGCATTTGTGACCCATTTGTAATGGAGGATACTTCTATGTCACTCTAGCTCAGTAGCTCTTTAATAAGGGTACATGTCTGTAATTCTGAAAATGTCTATTTTAAACCTTTATTTTGTTATGAAAAAAATGTTCCTTATAGATTTGCAGCACATCTAAAACTATGTTATTTACTGGAAATGTTCATATTAAGTGAAACATAAAGGGTTATAAATTGATTTTGGACATCTAAAGAGGATTTAACAGCTGCTCAAAAAAAACACGCCTAATTTTAGCTCCTGTTTCTTTTAAGGCCCGTATCTCACTAAGCCCAGGGTGTGTTAAACTATTCACTGGGGAGATATTATGCAAATACATATCATAGTGGTGTCATTAAGTGAAGGAGGAGAAACCTGGAGTAGAAATGAAGCATTTAAAATTGTTTGGGAGCTGGAACAGATTTAACCACCCTTTGGTGCAGACTTTACAGCAACAGAAGGTTATGATGCAGACTCTAAAAAATAAACACCTGTTTCATTTGCTGATCAGAGGGGTCAAGCCAAAGTTTAAAGTAGAAATGAACTATACAACATTTAGCTAATTGAGCATACATGTGCACAAGCCCCAGCAAAGTCTTTCCAGAGATTGATGAGGACCCTGTTTTGATATAGGCATTCATATGGAGGAGATTTTACTCTAAAAGGTTTTCTTTTTTTGCACACTCTTATGTTGTAATCACTTTGACATGCTTATTGTCAGCTGTCTCGGGGTAAAAGACTTTGTTTGGGCAAATTTGACTATTCTAGTGGCACTTTTAAAGCCAGTCATGCCTATATTGGGAAAGCCATAAACATAAAATTATCTTTAAGAGCATTTAGATTGTAATGACATGATGTTGTGTGTTGCCAAATAGCTTATGATGTTTCTTAGATCATTGTTGTGGCAAAAGCTTGACTTCATGACAGTCTGTGTTTGTGTTTTATGTGCTTCATATCATGCATCCGCCTTGAAGTATCTATGAAATATGTGTTTCTGTGTGAACAGTTTATTGCATATTACCTGGATATATCTAAAATGCATGCACAGTCGTTAACTGTTTACTGTTTGTGCCTCGATTATCACGTCATGTGTGGTAAAATAAAACAGCTGCCTCATTACTTTTTGATCAACTGTGATTTTTTTCTTATATGAGCATTTGACCACTCATTTAAAGATGACTTGTATTGATATTATATACCAATATTAGTATACAGTCTCTTTTGTTTATACCCAGACGCGGCCCACAACATGTCTATAGTCAGTAGGTGGAGCTGTTGGCAAACAAGGCTTGCCAACAATATATATTAAGCATGAGGAATTTGGGTCAAGTCAGACCATGCTTGAAGAGTTATTCCAACTGTGACAGACTGGTGATGACAATACATTGATGTTTATATGTGTTAAGTATTAAAGTCTGATCATTCGTTTGGAATTTGAAAAAACTGTTGAATCTGTGAGTTATTTCTTACTGGTGAGGTCATTTTATTTACTCGTTCATGTGTTTATTTAGAAAACCTCATCAGACTTCTTAAATTTGAGTTTATCTTTAATTTCAAAGTTTTTAAAACTGCTGCACCATGCGTTTATACCCAGGCTGTGCAATACATAAAGATAGAAACGTTCATTAGGAAATCGTCAGCAATCCTTTTAAATGTGATGCAGATTTAATGCTTTATGTGTGAATTATAAGGACTCTGCTTTGAGGCAAAATTTCAAACTTTGAGGTCAAGCCACTCCATCCCCATTTAATATAGACTTAAGATAATGATACCTTTTAATCCCAGATGTCTTTAAGATTATACTGAATGATATTCTGTTTGACAAGCTAAAACCTCTAGGAGGAGTTTGTTTGAATATATTGTGTGTAAAAAAAAAATTTAAAAATGGTGCCTTTAATCTAAAATGGTTGACTTTTTGTAGAATTTAGGCTGTGGATCCAATAGGTATTTCTGTAGGTCTTAAAAGGTTACATGTGCAACCAGTTTTCACAAGTCCTAATGAAAGTATGAAGAGAAGCAGATTTTTATTTTTTTATTAATATTCTAGGAGGAGCTGTTGATCCATTGTGTCATGCCCACAGATTTTGTGAATGCGTTATGGCTGGAATAATATCATCCGTGTCCAATTTAGTGCAGACTGGGTGACATTAGTAGGATTTACAAATGAACTCTAACTGTACATGTTAAAGGGTCATGAGACTGTATCTCAATATCAAATCAAATGGATAACAGAGTTGCCAGTATTGGCACACTTCTCGCCCCATGTCAGTAGGTTGTAACACTCTATTAGGTCTGATTACAAGTGCCAATTTGGTGTGGAAAGAAACCATACAGCCATTGTATCGTCTCCTAAGGCAAGTTGGTCCACATCTGTTGTAACAGATTGGCACTGGGTTGGAGTTAACATTGATAGGAGTGAGCCTTGTTCAGATCTTGGTTCCATCCATCCATCCATTTTCTTCCGCTTATCCGGGATCGGGTCGCGGGGGCAGCAGCCTAAGCAGGGAAACCCAGACTTCCCTCAGATCTTGGTTGATAATCAAAAAGTTCTATTTGTGTTCATTCAGGGAAATTAGCCAAAATATCAAGAAATATTTGGGTAAAAAATAACTTAGTGGGTCTCTTAGAAATTCATGTTACTTACAAAAACACAGCTGCCTGAAGACTAAAGGTCAATATTACAAGATAAATAAGTTTGGATAAATTAAGACTGGCAGTCAGTCTTCTAAAGTCACTGTGCAGTTCTCCAGATGACCACAGAGAGGATCTGTTGCACTGCTTTTAGCACAGCAGTGATCCTGCAGTTTATCAGACTCAACAGCCATCAGTCATCCGCTAATAAACAGAGGTGTGTGTGGGTGGGGTGTGGATGGAGAGGGGAATCTCTCTCCACATCCAACCCGAATGATTCAGAGCTCTTCCCAAATACCACCAGGTTATGCATGAAAGTTCAGCATCGAAAGATGAGAGTCGACATCAGCTAAGTGCTGGCAGCGTCTGATAAAGACCGTTGTTTTTTTCAGTTGAGCTTCATGAAATATGAAGGCGGCACTTTAAACGGCAGCTATAAACCCAAACACTGGTCACAAACTCTGCCAGTGTGGCTGAGTTTAGACCTCCCAGGCTCTGAAATGAAGCTGCCTTACGACTGCTCACATGTGCTTTTCTTTACATTTTTGTTGAAGTCGCAAAAGCTGAATGTATTGCAGCCACAAATGGAGTTCCAAATATCCTTCCAGACATGTTTAAATAATAAAATAGTTGTATTTTAGGATATTTATTGACTGTTGGTTAAGGTGATGGCGTTTTGGCTCATGTCTGCGTGTGTTTGTCTGCAGCGTTAGCAAAATATCCTATGTACCAGAGGATAGATTTTATGAAACTCTTAAAAATGAATCATTAGACGTACCTCTACAACTGATTACCTTTGGAGGTAAACCCCATTCAAGATAGATGCCACAGCTAAGCAACCTTAGCAAACACAAAAATGGCAATAACTCAGTCAGCTTTACAGATATTGAGAGAAATTTAGTTTGGTAGTAGCTGAGACTCCTTCTCAACACATACTTCAAGCGCTAACAGATCCCCTGAAATCTTGCAATATCGCATGAGATCACGTATAACGTCATTAACAAGGTTTGACCAAAACAACTATAACTCTGTACCTTCTCAAACTAAATTGATCTTATTTTGAAACTGGCATGAAAGTCAATGGGCGATATGCATTCCCTCAAAAAATGCCACGCCGTTAATCTATAAATACACTGAGTGTCAACATCAAGCATGTTAATAATGAAAGCATTAGACTGTTTGCCACAGGTGAATCCTTGTTATTAGTGGCTGAATGTTATTTCCCCTGGGAAAGTGTTATTTATCTCCTGCTTTCATCATATTCTGTATCCTAACAGAAAGAAAAACTGAATCTAAAAAGAGTAAAACAAAACCACTGAAGTGATCCCTGAACAATCTAAATTCAGCCAATGATTCGACTGTAAACAAAATCGTTTTCACATCCAAATGTTAAGCCTTCTGACTAAAAAAGGCCTCAAGTTTTATTTGTCAAGTTAGTAAGTTTTGTGTATATGCTGGCAAGAACAGACTAACAATGCCCTTTTCTAAAAGAGGGGAAAAATGTCTCTAAATGTTGCATCTTTGAATCTTTGATCAGCTGACATCTGAATCTTTTAACAAAACTAACTCATAGAAAACAGCATTTTTGATATATCTAAACAGTACCACAGAGTCTGAGGAGATATTTTTCCAAGCATGTTAGTTATGCTCAAAATCTGTCAGTATCAGAAAAAAACCCCTGAAAGTAGGTGATTGAGAGAAAATTATTTCCATTTGTAACTATAACGAAAATGGGAAACCACACGTTTTTCTTGATATAAAATCTCACCTTAGTTTGTAATTGACTAAAGCAGGGGCTGAGGTTTGCAGACCCAGACAAGCGCTTAGTGATCCTAACCAGATAAATGAATACTTACACAAACTATGAGAGCATAGTGTGCCAGGACTGCTTCTGAAGGCTTTCTGGTCCCTTTATAACCAAAGCAGGAACTATGTCCGCATCCTCGGCACAAAGCCGAGCTCCTTCCCAGTGTGGGTTGGACTCCACCAGGGCTGTCCCATGTCTCCGATTCTGTGATGGTGTTCATGAACAGGAGTTCAAGGCACATTTGTGAAGAGGAGGGTGTCTGGTTTGGGAACCTCAGGGTCTCGTCTCTGCCTTTTTGCAGATGATGTGGTTCTGTTGGTGTCTTTGAGCCATGACTTCCAGCGTGCACTGGGGCGGTTTGCAGCTGAGTGTGAAGCGGCTGGGATGAGAGTCAGCTCCTCTAAGTTTGAGGCCATGGTTCTCAACCTGATGAAGGTGGAATGTTCCCTCTGGGTCAGGGTGACTCCTTGCCTCAAGCTGAGAAGTTCAAGTATCTGGGTATGTTGTTCACAAGTGATGGTAGGATGGAGTGGTAGATGGATCAACGGACTGGGGTCTCTTATTCACTGAGATGTAGTGGTCATGAATGAGTTATGGAAAGTGAACTGGACTATATATCTTAATGCAGAAGTTCCCCAATTTGGGATCTGGACCACACTATGGGTCACAAAACATCAAGTTTGGTGTTATAGGATGATTTTCAGAAACAAAATAAAATTTAAAAATGATTATATCATAACTGTTAAACATGTTATAAGTCAATAAAAATAATATAATGATGTTTTTTGTCATTATGCCCTTGTTTAATTGACCTTAATTGCAATATTTGCATATTTTAACCAAAGATAGTTAGGATCAGAAGTTACTGCTGCTGTTATTTTGTGGATCAGAAGCTGAGAAGTTTGGAACCTCCTGCTTTATGCACGTGTTTGCATCTGAAGCATTCAATCATTGTACAAATGACTGTTGGAGTTGAGCTGTGTGAGTAGATTTGGAGCGTTCAGTCACCCTTTGGGCTCACAAACATTAAACAAATCACTGATTGCACGTTTAGCTGCTTTGGCAAATCTCTGAATGTGGCATGTCTTCACTGCTGCTTTGCTTTGGGACCTCCAGCAGGGATTTACAGTTAAGATTTGTGGGTTTGTAATCTCAGCTTCACCAGGTTGTAGGCGTTAACTTTCAGACAGAATAAACAGAGTAAAAGCTGATGCAGCACGGGCAGAGAAATGGTTTCTTTGTTCCAACTTAAATAATACTACTACTACTACTACTACTAATAATAATAATAATGAAAAAAAAAGAATGAAGCCAAGATTACTATACTATAAATAGGTAGACAAGAAGTCCACCACAAACTGTCATTTAGTCTTTCTGTTCAATTGTTTGTATTTTTCCTTGTTCATTTACAATACTGATAACCGAGGTACCCGATGTCTCATATGATTAAACAGATATTTCATAGACATAGCAGTGTGGAGGACATTAGAGCAAAATATACAAGAAAAAATGACCTTCTCATACTAACTTAAAATAAACCAGCTCTAAATCATTTATCTTTGACAAATTTCAGTATACGTAAAAGTGTTTTCACTGGGTCACAGGCCACAGAGCACCTATGATCCGTGACCCAGAAAGAGGAAACTTGTTTTTTTTGCTGGTGATGCTACTGTGTTCAAGATTGTTCTCATGGGGAGTAAATAACCCATGCAGTCAAGAGCCAAAGGAAAAGCTGTCACTTCCTCTTCCACATATTGGTGACCCCTGCTATAGATAATAAGGTTTCGTGATACAAGATCTTGTGATATCTTTTTATTAGGTGTAACAGATTTGTCACTTAGAGTATGTGTCTGCTGACATTCTGATGCCAACTCATATAGTCCTCCCAGTGATGCAGCCTTCCAGCTCATGACGAGGTTAGCATCCTTAGATACTAAAACGCTTTTATTAAAAGTGCTTTAACTATCTTAAGGCAGAGCCATTGAAATGCTTGGAAATGTTTCATCCCTGAGATTTTCTGCTCACCATTTCTTTTGTAATCAATTGAAAAAAATGATCATGCTGGATTTTCCCGTTTTCTGCCAGAAGCGGTAGCAACAGTGGGATTCCTTGTGAGGTTTCTGCACATGAGCTGAGGCAAACTCTATGGCTCTAACAGACAATATTGTCTATTTATAGTATATATTTACAATATTCGCTCTTTTAAAAATTTAGGGGTAATTGCATGCTGTTATAATGGTGAACAGGTGACTGCCTTTTCTCTGTAAAAAAAAAACAACAACTCTGAAATCATTACAGGACGCAAGCTCTCCTGGGTAAACACAAACCAAATGGATGATTTGTGCTGCAGTTGTTGGGACAGTTACCTTTTCCGGTATGTTTTACTGACTACCACAAGTTGACTGTTGAGACTGCTGTCGTTCCTGCTGCACATTTTGTAATGCGGGAAACATCAGGGCTCACACTCAGCGGTGGCAGAGAAGGTTGGCTGAGCTGGGTGATTACGTTCCACCATAGCCTCAAAACTTGGATGACATTTCTTGAGTGACAAAAGTGCGCAGAGGAGCATCTTGCTCTTTTTTCGAGTACCATAGACAGATTATTAGATTCATATCGATACACAGGCGTGTGCACAATCCAAGTTCATCGGTAGAGCAGACACAAATAGAGGCATATTTGAAGGGAAATGAGGACACATCTTTGCACTGGTAAAATCTGATCCATTTATGATAAGATGAGTCTGCAATCAGATTTCCTTCTACAGGCATCCACCTAAAAGTACGACAGATAAATTTATCCACACTAGGAACTTGCCATTCTTGTTGATGTACAATTTGCGTTTTTTATGTAAATCACCCATGGCTGCCAAATTATTGTTTTCATTTGACACTATCACAGCTATATCCTTTAAATTCAAAGTGATCCAGGGTGTCCAAAATAAACAAATAAAATCCCCACAAATCTAAATCCTTTAGGGTTAGCGTAACCCCTGGCCTTATCTCATAACCCTAAAATATAACAGAACAAACAAAATTAACCCATATTCTTGTTATGTTACTATATTTGAGAGAAGTTCAATACATGTTTTATGTGGTTTTGAATAAAACCTCATTTCAGAAATTCTGATTGACTAATTATCTTAAAAATGACATTTTGAAATATTTAATCAGTTATAAATAATTTGGTCTTTAGATTGTTTAAAGTCCTCTTATCTGATCCAGGGTGATTGATCCAGTGTAAACGATCTCTGCGCTTGTTTACCAACCTGCTCATGGACCTGTCTCTGCACGTATTGACCTGTTTGTGTGTCCACCGTTGTCAACCTGTGTACATTGTATTTTTGTCTGTCCACTTCTTTTGTTCGGTTATCTTTGCTCTTCCTGTCTGTGTTCTTGTTTGCCTGCGTTCTTTTTCTGCACATCAGTTGAGAGCTGCATAGAGTTCTCAGCAGTGACATACAAGGTTTTATGTGCTGCAATCCCTGTGCAAAATCCCATTGTGAATATCTAAAAGGAAAATTCTGTTTAATAATGTTAATAAAAAGAACAGATCTGGAGATTTGTGCTGAGCATATCCACTCTGGCTGTTAAATGTACTGTAAAACAAACAAACCTTTTAATGTCTTTTTAAAATCTTGTATTTGTGCCAATTAAACTTTAATATATCTTGAAATAAAAGACTATAGGAATGTTGTTTTGGCTAATTATGTTTTGAATGTTTACAAAGCAGCTGCAGAGAGGAGTGTGGCTCAGTTAGATGTTGACACAGCTGGAAACAAATGGAACTAGTTTGACCACAAAAATGATAAGGTTGAGCAAAAGTTGTACTTTGTAGTGCTCTTCAGTTGTTGAGACAACAATTTTTGTGGTAATTTTGTGTATTTTAATCAGCACCAAATAATGTTTGTATGAGTAGTGTAAAGTCTGATCTGAATGCCATATTATTGTTTCCTTTATACTGCATTTACAGAATTATTTAAATGTTGTGTTTGGAAGGAAAAAATAGTGCCTCACCTATAATTTAAAAAAATAGGTGGTTTGATAACAGCTATAATCAGTCATTGAAAGGATTGCTCCAACATGAAGGAAGTATTCAGGATAAAAAATGGTTCTGTACAATTGTACAGTACTTAAAAAATCTTTTAAATTCTTGTACAGTACTCATGCCTATACTTTTCTTCAAAAAAGGCCAATATATGTTTTCTTACGGATGTAAATAGTTTTTGAAAATGCACAGATTAAAATAAATAACGCAAAAATCAATTTGAAGAGCAACTTTTTTTTTTCTGGTACTAAAGCGTTGCTAACACTACCCCCAGGTGGCGATAAAACACCAAGTTGTTTGCCAACCATTATGGTACTTTTCACAGTGAGGGTGCTTTTTTTGTTACAACACATAAACAAAGAGAAAAAAAACTTAAAGTGATTTTGCATCTCTTTTTGCAACTGTTGCAATGTTTCGTAGAAAGGATAACAAAGCGGAAACGCCAAGACTGAGTTCCAGCTTTACTGTCTGGACACGTGCAATCTCTCTACAAGTCCCACTGAAGGAACACGAGTTTCTCTGACTAGCAGAATAAGGAAAGGCACACATGTGTGCACCTGGATTTTTTATTCCATCGCGAAAGGTTTTCAAATGCAGGACGTGTGGTAAATAGACTTTCTTCACAGCAAGTGTACATCCCAATCATGTTGTTATATTTAAAAAAAAAAAAAATTATAAAGTACTCCTAAATCATAAAATTGAGCTTTATAATGAGTAAAAGGCAGAATAAATGGTTTGTAAGGGCAGTAAATGATTGGTATTTGGTGTTTTTATATGTGCATGTGGTTATTGTGTGTGTATGTTTAGGGGGTAATGACTGAAAGCTAACTGAACAATTGCCACTGAATTTCAAACAGTGGATTTGTTTGAAAAGCCTGTCATTTACTGAAAGAAAGTAAAATGTAAATTTTTTTTTCCAAGTCCTTAAGCGTTCACCTACCTGCCACCTTTCTGTTGTCCTGTCCGTCTGCAGCGGTGGATGACGATGTGAGGCATCAGCCCAGGTCCTCAGAGAGCTGCATGTAAATAACTCTTGTGTCTTTAGGGATGGCATTTTAGATGGTTTTTTTTGTTTGTTTCTGTAACCCCTCAGGCCAGCTGAGTGTGGGTTTGCACTCCAAACACACGTCCATATAACTGTTGGCTTTATTTTATTTGATCATTTTTTTGGGTTTATTTAGCCGTTTTTAAAAAAGGTGAACTGTGAGTGGCAACCCGTGAGTTTCTAGTTGCAATAGTTCACTAAATCTAATTTCTCTGTAATTTTACAGAGTGGGATGTTCGAGTCTGAAA
>JAOXNZ010000038.1:9139561-9150243 GCA_028566095.1 Kryptolebias brasiliensis
TTAGCAAATAGAAATAATTTTGAAAATCCTAATTGACCTAAAACGGGAAAAGTTTATTCTGATTTCATGTCAGACAGCGTGAAAAAAATGCATCTGTGTCTTTTTATTTAGTGTATGTAAACTTCTGGTTTCAACTGTATGCCTGGACCCTCCAATCTAGGCGTATACTCAGGTCGTGCTCAAAGTTCACACTATTGAGTTAAAAAAAAATGAGCTGAGAAAATCTGCAAAAGTTCATAATAACAGACACAGATCGCAGTTAACATGGATCTTTTCCTCATGGATATAACTTTATTAGACTGCTCCCTTGTTACTAACTTTGCTCACCATCCCTTATTCATACAGAGGTTCATGTGGACACTAGTTTTTAAACATTTACACAGCTGTCAATTTTGCAGTTATTCTGGCAGTAATATTATGACCTCAATAAAAGTGCAGAAAAAGCAGGTAAAGAAAAATGATGGATGGATATTTATATATTTATTTTTATTGTAATTATATAATTATCATTTAGGTGCACAGTTTACAACGTTACAGTAGTTGTTTGAGCTCATTTTGAATATTTTAGAGTTTAAAACTTCTGGAGTTTGACTCTCTAAGCAAAGGTAACTGCAGCAGTATGACCCCCCTACATTTTAATGGCCTAAAGATGGTGTTTCTTTGTTGAAAGGTCCAAATGTTGTCCCTGTTTCATAAAAAGTGGTTTGTCTTCTGATGAACACTGTTTTATTTATCTTGATGCTTCAAGTTTGTTATAATTGACAGAATAACAAGACTCAGGAAAACTCAAGTTGATCATACTTAAGTATGTAAAACATCTAATTCATGGCTTTTTTAAACATTTGTATTATTTTACATAATCACAATCATAAAGATTGTTATTGTTTCTCTTTTTAGATAAAAAACATAACTAAAGTCCTTGTTTTAATACGTTCAGCTTTAATCATGTTTCCACTTTCACTTAACAGAAATGTACGGGTGTTAAGATTGGAAGATGTAGCCTCGTTTCCCCTAGAATTCATTTAGCCACTGCATGTTTGCAGCAAATACTGTGTTTTGAAAGATAAATGTAGTGGCACAGACAGGAGGATTAGTTTCACCAGCTGCTTATCTTCATCAGTATTATTCACAACACTGTGGAGGTGGACCTTTAAAAGTGTAATTCACATTTGATTTTCTGTAAATTTAAACAGAAACCTCTGACAGGTCATTGTATAATGAGCTATTTGGCCCACTCCAAAGAATCGTACTGCATGATGATATAGTATTATGTATTAACAGTCCCACAGTAGCTACTGATCTTTGTCTTTCTACTGAAAGGGGCAAATATATTATTTACTGTTAAAACTGTATCTACATGTACATTCACACAGATCATTTTTGTGTTTGTTAAAGTTAAAGAGTAAAAAAAGGATGATTATTTGGAACAGTTTTGTTTGGACTGAAAAGACAAGTTTTGGGTGTTGGTATCAGGTTGTGTGTCACCATCTGTGCATTTCGATGTCACAATATATGTCAGCCTGGCATGATGTTAACAGCTCAACAGTTTGGTTGTGTCTGCCTTGTGTAGTACACATATGACAGATCGGACAGAAATTGTTCCAACTTACACTAAAACCTATTTATATAAGCAGTGGTGGGAATATTGGTGCAGGATATTGTGCTGTTTGTCACTATTCAGCTGTAAACATGTTATGATACCAGAGAGGTGCAGCACTTTTTAAAAAAAAAATGAAAATGATTCTCTTTGCTGAATTTTCAGCTTTTTACATTCTGAGGGGGAAATGAGCTGTTTTGTAATAGCTTTGCGGTGTACAGAAATATTGTATAAGTCTGTATAGAGAGCAGGCACAGGCACCATACCCAACAGCATACCTAAAAATCTCTCAACGTCAACTCACCATTTTAGCCACCGGTTATTCCTCTAACAGACAGGGGCTCAGAGAATTCAGTTAATTAGACCTAAACTTTGTTTCTCCAATATATTTCAACAAAGTATATGGTCACATTGACATGTTGCTGGCAAGTCAGCAACATGAGCCAAAAAACACAAGACTGGTCTGCAATAACTCAAAATAATGATGTAGCCCACTCTTCCCTGTGTTGCTTTGACTCATTAAGGCGTTTCTTGTGCATAAGTCTCTTAATCTCCCACCACTGCATTTGAGTTCATATAGAGTTCTTGACTTTTATTTGTTCATTACAAAATCTCTTTTCAGTGAGACGAGGCTCTGTAAAATAATGCAGGATAATATGTTTTTTTCATCCATAAGGAATTCAGATATAATTTACAATACGCATTTTAAAATTTAAGGATTTTTTTGGGAAAACCATCAGCCTCTAATAAAGACAGAAACAAAAAAAACAACCTTTTTCAGAGCCTAGACATTGAGTTTTAGAAGTAAAGTGAGTCAGTAAAGCTTCACCCCCTTGGTAAAGGGGTTTGGCTTGCAACCTCAAATATTAAAGGATTTTTACTTTGATTTTAAGTAACGAGCCTCCACGAAATACTCCAGATTAATGAAGTTAAATGAAGAAAACAAAAAAACTGAAAATTGATGTGTGCATATGTATGTATTCACCTTCTTTGCTTTGCAGCTCCAACCATTAACTTCAGAAATCCCATAATTAGTTAAATAAGATACATCTGTGGGCAATCTAAGTATCAAATGATCTCAGTATATATACACATGTTCTGATAGCCCCCAGAATCAACACCTCTAAGTATAGAGACCTCATGAAGACCAAGGAATTTCCCACGTAGGCCAGATGATAAAGAAGAGTCCAAAAATATTTGCTCAACAAACTAAACTTCTCGACTTTACAAACAGTAAAACAACCTAAACACCTAAATAAGCCATTGACAGAGAATGAAAAGAAGGTTAAACTAATTTAAACTCCCTTTGCACAACTACTGCACATCTTTTTCTAAATAGCTTTAGTATTTAGCCACCCTCTCAGGATGGTGTAATACTTTATATTACTGAAACAACGCATTGATGTTAAAAAGCTTATTTAACTCTTTGGCCTTTCTCATTGTCCTTGCTTCTGTGGGATTTTTTTTTTTAATGTGAGCCAAAACAAGCTGAGCTGAAGCGATTATACAAGCAGCATCAAGGGATGGTGGGATAAAACAAATTAAAACTTTCTGCTCTATGTCTGAAACCAGCCTCATTAGGGGTAAATATATTGTTTGCACTGTAGAAATTTATCGCATGTAGGCGGCTGGTGAAAACCCCTGGGTCTTTGTAAGAAAACACAAAAAAATCCCTGTTTTTCTTTTGACTGGAAAACTACCTTGTTGGGTCAAACACTGATTTAATTTCTACTTCAGCATAACAAAACCTACTGCAACATATTCAGTTCAAAGCTATAAATGTCACCACAGAGGGATGGATGAGTTAAGGGGATATATTGGTAAACTGAAAATCCCAAAAGTCACTTCTTTTTGTTGTTGTATATCACTCAGCTGACCGTTCTGTCTCAACTCTGACTTAGTGTTGAATACTGACATCACTGTGGGGTATTTTAATATTCATGTAGATGTTGAATCTAATATTCTGAATATAACCTTTAATCCATACTTCATACTGTTTTTAATTAGGCTTCTGAGAAGAGATTATGAACAATTAATATTTTACCTGTTGTACTTATCTCTTTGAAGGACCTCAGCTTGGAGAAATAAAGTTTATTTCTCATCAAATTGATGAGCTAACAGCTAGTCCAAATGAGGCCAAGACCAAAGCAAAATTCATGCCATCTTAAGACTGCTAGTTTCAAAAATTTCATAGTGGGTTATGCGAACACCTAGTTTTTGAACGCAAATATTGGCAGCAGTAGTTAACTTTAGTACTTCTGTTGCGGGCTTGGGGCACTTCCAGTAAGATTTTTAAAAATATAACTTTCTCAAAGTAACCATGTAATTCAAAACTGAAGGCAGTGTAAAGGTTTAAATACCATTTCTATCAAACACTAAGAAATTTTGTCAACTGCGGTCATTTTAAAATGGCAAAATCCACTTTGCATATGAGTCTACTTGTATTGTACTGAAGAGCTAATAATGGCTAGTTTGAACAAAAAAATTGATAGAATAAATGCTAAAAAATATTCAATTTATCAATTATCTGCTGTAGTTAATAATTTTGGGATAAAATTAAATTGCTCTCATTAAATCATCTAAATGTAGTGACCCAATTATTTTTAACATTAAAGTTAGAAATGACAGAAAATCTTTTTTGAATGGGTCCTGCTGTGAGTAGCTACATATTAGCTTGATTTCCCCACGAGTGTTTGTCTGAACTGAAATTGCTCTGACTTTTGTTCACTGAAAGTAGTTAAGTTCTAGTTCAACTTATTGTTATTTTTTAAATAGAGACAATGTACATGTAACATTGTTTAAAAAAACTCATAATTTACCTTTTGGCTAGTTTCTATCTGCATGGCAGATAAACACAAATACATGAAAAAAAAAAGCAAAATGCAAGTAAAAACAAATTAGAAGCATTAAACACAACAACAATAAAAAATATTTAATCACTTTTCTAATGATCTCATTTATAAATGATTTGAAAGTTTGAAGAAAAGTACAGTCAGTAGTTATATGAGTATTAATTATTGCTGGCTACATTGTTTACTAAAAAGCCACTTTTGATCTTCGTGGAAAAAGTATATAAATAGTCAAATCTTAAACCCATTGGGAAGTGTGTTTCTTTTTTATTGGTCCTGAACAAATATACTAATTAACTGAAACTGGCTTTTTTCAGGGAAGGCATGCAATATCAGATCTTAGTATATATAAAAGGACACACACCCCTATTAAAAAGCTAGGTTCTTGTAAAATGGAAAAAATAAGACCATGATAAATCATTTCAAAACTTTTTCCATTTTTATTGTGATATAGGTCTTAAATTAAACTGAAACTAATAGTATGAATGAAGCATTGCTTGAATTATTTAATTACAGCCTCCAGTCTTCTTCCATCAATTGACTCTGATCAACCTGAGTTAAAGTTCAGCTGTCCTAGCACAATCTTCCCTCACATTTACTCAGTTGCATCATACAGACATCATCCTATGGTTCACAGAAAGCTCACAGAGCACCAAGATGATCTCACTGTTGAAAGGTATCAGTCAGGAAAAAAAATCCTCAGCAATAAATATCCAGTGGAAATCGGTGGTTCCAAAGAACACAAAAGAAAGCTATTGATGACACGAGTGAATAGAATCTGAAGTCAACTGATGCAGAAAATAGTAGTTACTTTTGCAAATAAATGCTGTTACAATTTCTCCAGCTTTCCTGGACTTCTTGACATGCTGTTATGCATCCTGTTTTGAGCCTGTTGTGATCATATGGATCTGCAAGAACAGCCCATCCACAGCTGCTCAGACAGAAACAACCTCTTTGTCTGCCCTTGAAAATCGATTAAATGTTCCAAGAAATACAATAAACATTTTCCTGCCTCCCCCTCCTTGAAACATTATGCAGCTGCTCAATTTCCCGCTGTTCCTTAAATGTGTGCCGGATCTTGCTTTATTGTATTATTTATATTTTTTATATTTTTGCTTTTCAGCACCGAGTATAAGATTGACCCGAGCCGAACTCTTATCTCAGATTGATCAGGTTGGCAATAACCCACACTGGCCAGCTATTGACGATAATAGCCCAGCTTTTCACTTTCTTCTCCTTACTTTCTCTTTCATTTGCCCAACTTTTCCTGTTTTATTTTTCTCTCTTTTTTCCCTCCATCAGTTCCCAGCGTTGCTGCCACTCGCCTGCTCTCCACTCTACTTATTTCTGACAGTTGGACAGGTCTGTAAGATGCCACAGCATTTCACACAATGATACCCATTTGCAGCGAGGAGTGCTCATAATGACTTCAAATCATCTGTAATGGCTCATAATAGGCACTTTTCTCTCTTCCTTCTGCAGGCATTTCTAACATTCATGGTATTTTTTGTGCTTGTGTGTGTTCATATTGTGTATATAAAAATATATATATGTACTTAACTGTATAAACATTCAGTTTGAGATAAGTTGTATAGCACATGTAAAATGTATGAACCATAGGTGAACATTTCTATAAATTTCAGTTCACAGCATTGTTTCCTAACTTAGGGCTTAAGACTACTTAAAACTGGCACACTGGAGAGATCTACTGGGCTTGTGATGATTGATGGGAGCAAACGGCTTTTATCAGGCCAATCACTCTGACGTGGGTGCGTTAGTCAGACTGTAAAATTAAACTTCAGTGCATTTATGTATCTGCTAATGCTGCTTATTGGTAGACTTTTGCTGCAGGACGTTTGAGGCTAGTGAGCAGACTATTTTCATGTTGTTCATTTTAGTCCTGGGCTGATGATCATATGAAGCTAAATCTAAAAGCTAATGCCTTTAAAACAAAGTTGGAAAAACAATAAAGGGTTTGTCATAAAGAAACAAATGCAAATAGGTTAGGGACAAGTATGAAAAAAAAACTGAAGAGAAATGCCGCTTTAGGATAAAATTTAAGCATTTGTCAACACTATTGACAAAGGACAATTGGATAGTTGTGAAACAGTGAACTAGCTGGTCTGGACTCAGCTCGAGATACATTACAATTCCTGAAGGTTTATTAAGTAAAGTTGGTATGTGGGTGGTCAGACACATGGGCAGATATACCCAATTTGCTAAGGAAGAGTCAGAAAAAAAAAGAGACCAAAACGCTAAAGGCTGACACCAGGAAAAACGCTGGAGCACTTGCAGTATAAGAAAAAGACAAACTGGCACAGGAAAACCAGAACACAGTGAAACCAGGGTGATTCAGTTTTGTGATGGCTAGCCAAGCGCTTCTGTCTGTCTGAACTCTGAAGAAGAAGCCGAATATCTTGAGTCCATGGGAGTTGGCAACAACAAATGAGGCCCCAGTTGAGGGCACGTTCAGCCATGGCCCCATCCATTGCCATAGGCCCAATAACAACTACCCACTGCATGGTCATTAGCCACAGTTAAATCTTTGACAAACATTGTGATTCCAGGAACACAAGGCACATGTGCCGTGAGATTCAGGCTATAATAAAACACAAAATGTCATTGCTAGTGAAGGTCAATAATACCTCACTCCCAGACAGATTAAATAATTTCTGTTGCTGGCTTGAAGCTCTGAAAAACAAACCAGAAAACAAAACCACCCTATCAAAATTAAGTAGGTGCTAAGATTGAATCTATAACTAACGTGAAATGGACACCAAGCAGAGACAATCCACTTAAAGCTGCAGGACTTCCAAATCACATGCTGAAAGTCTGGTTGAGTCAGCAAGTGTTTTTACAGACAGCTTCAGCATCTACCTTCAGCAGGCTATTGTAACAGTGGTGTTTAAAACTCCCACCATCATCTTTTTCTTTCTTTTTAAAAAATAAAAGAAAACTAACTTGTCTGTATGACTACTGGCCTTTGGAACTGATCTATGAAGATTCGTACTACTGATGAGTCATGGGATGACAAGAATCACTAGCGGGACCTGGTAATTCAGCCACAACATAGGAGTAAAAGTTTAGAGGAGCTTTATTAAATGACTATGAGATAGTAATGCTCAGTAACAGGAACGCCAGCAGCAGCTCTGGGGCGAGAGAGTGGAGTTCAGAGATTCGGGCAAAACACAGGAAGTTTGGGTTAACGAAGGCGGAGGCACTAACCTGGATAGCCGAGAGCCAGTGAGCGGTGTAGGCTGGCTGGGGTGTCGTGGTGAGAAGTACCAGCGATCTCACCAGGTAAGTCACAGGCATAAATCCAGAAACAGAGTCGGTCAGACAATGGTCATTCACGGGGAGGCAGAGAGCGACAGACTTGTCCAAAGGGGTGGGCGGTAGGCGAGGGTCCATGGTACAGGCAAGGGTTGAGGTCCAGATATCCATCAGCCAGCGAGAGTCAGACAAGGGCAAGGCACAGGGGAGAGTCCAGGGAACAAGAGCGTGGTCAGGATACAGAGGGTCAGTCAGAGGATGCTGGAAAACTACTTGCATGGCACGTTCAATATTCTGGCACTGAAGGTGTAGAGGGGAGGAAAATATAAAGGGAAGAGAGTAGGTGCAAGGGCAGTAATCAGGGGAGAGATGCAGATGAACTGGATGAGGGTAATTAGCAGCATGACATGAAGCAACACAGAAAACCCAGGTATGATCATTACAGTACCCCCTCCTCAAGGTCTGGCTCCTGAAGGACCACCAGGCAAGTCCCTCCACTTGCTGGGGGAGGTCCTTGGTGGACAGCCAAACCTTCTGGCCCAGAAGGTATGCAGGGGCCGTAACCCTGCGCCGATTAGGAGACCGGGAATAAACGGCAGACATGGCCAAAAGAGCCCTACAAGCCCGTTTCCAAGCCATGTGGCACCTCGTGGCCGAGGCATGGGCAGAGGGATCCATGGCAGTCCGTTCCTGAAAAGAAAAGATGGGAGGTTGGAAACCAAAAACAGAGTAGAAAGGAGACAATCCGGTGGCACTGCAGGGCAAGGAGTTCAGGGCATGTTCAACCCAAGGAAGAGCGGATGCCCATTTGGTAGGGTCCTGCTCACACAGGATCCTGAGCTTGGTCTCAACCTCCTGGTTGAGCCATTCCGACTGTCCATCAGTCTGTGGGTGGAAGCCAGAAGAGAGGCTCACCTGGATCCTGAGCTGACCACAAAACTCTTTCCAGAAACGAGAAAACAACCTGGGGCCCACGGTCAGTGACAATGCCCATCGGAAGACCGTGGAGCCGGAACACCTCTTTGGCAAGGATCTGGCCGGGCTCCTTAGACTTGGGCAACTTCAGTAACGGAACCAGGTGAGTCATCTTTGAGAAACGGTCGACAGTGGTGAGTATGGTGGTGTACTTGTCTGAAGTGGGTAGTCCAGTGATAAAATCCATGGAGATGTGAGACCAAGATTGATGAGGAATAGGCAGAGGGCGGAGAAGACACGCTGGGGGCCATCGAGAGGGCTTGGCCTGGGAACAGATCCGACAAGCCACCACAAACTCCTTGACATCCTTGATTAAGGTCTTCCACCAAAACCGTGACTGACCACCTTGAGAGTCTTAGCAATCCCTGGGTGACAGAATAATCGGGACACATGACAAAACTTGAGTACCTCAGGGATAAGATGTTCAGGGACAAACAGTCGGTGGGGAGGGCAACCCCATGGAACACCCTGATGTTGGTTGGCCTCCAGAATCTGGTTTTCCACCTCGACATGAGTAACCGCCAGGTGAACAGACTTCGTTAGGATATAATCCGTAGATGAACACGAGAAGTCAATACTGGGTTTGTGAATCCGGGACAGAGTGTCGGGCTTGACATTCCTGGATCCCGGTCTGTAAGACAATGAAAAAACAAAACAAGAGAAGAACAGAACCCACCTGGCTTGCCTGGGATTGAGTATTTTAGCAGTCCTAAGGTACTGGAGATTCTTGTGATTGGTCCAGACTAGGAATGGTTCCTTGGCCCCCTCAAGCCAATGCCTCCACTCCTCCAAAGCTAGCTTGACTGCTAGCAGCTCCTGGTCCCTCACATCATAGTTGCGTTCGGCAGGAGACAGGCTTCTAGAGAAAAAAGCACAGAGGTGAGTCTTTCCATCATCATACCTTTGGCTGAGGACGGCGGCGACTCCAGAATCAGAGGTGTCAACCTCCACGATGAGCTGCCGACTCAAGTCAGGTGAGTGGAGGATGGGAGCAGAAGTGAACATGTGCTTCAGTCTTTCAAAGGCTTGATCAGCAGAGGGGTTCCACCTAAAGCAAGACTTGGACGAGGGTAGAGCATGGAGAGGGGTAGCCACAATGCTGTAATTACGAATGAGGCGCCTGTAGAAATTGGCAAACCCAAGAATCTTTGGAGCTGCTTCCGGTCCTTGGGAACGGGCCAGTCCAGGACTGCAGCGATCTTACTTGGTTCCATTGATAACTGGTTGGGGGAGATCACAAAGCCGAGAAATGACGTCCTGGACACATGAAACTTGCACCTCTCCGCTTTAACAAAGAGGTTGTTCTGTAGAAGGCGTAGAAGCACAGAACGGACTTGGGCAATGTGAGTGGGCAGGTCTTTGGAGAAGACTAAAATGTCATCCAGGTATACAAAAACAAACTGACCTCTCATGTCCCTGAGGACATCATTCACCAGAGCCTGGAAGACAGCAGGTGCATTAGTTAACCCAAATGGCATCACTAGATACTCGTAATGGCCCGTAGGAGTGTTAAAGGCCGTCTTCCACTCATCCCCTTCACAAATATGCACCAGATGGTAGGCATTTCTTAGGCCCAGTTTGGTAAAAATGGTTGACCCTTGGATATGCTTAAATGTGGTGTTCATAAGAGGAAGAGGGTAGCAATTTTTTTATGGTGATGTCATTTAAACCACGGTAATCAATACAGGGATGAAGTGAACCATCCTTCCTACTGACAAAAAAGAAACCCGCTCCGGCAGGTGACAAAGAGGGGCGGATGATCCCTGCCTGGAGTGCCTCCCCAATGAAGTCGCTCATGGCCTGGTCTTCAGGTCCAGACAGAGAATAGAGACGACGTTTGGGTGGGAAAGTGCCGGGGAGAAGGTCAATGGCACAGTCATAGGGACGGTGAGGGGGCAAAGAGGTAGCACGGTGTCATGTTTTGAGTTTATGTAATGTCTGTTTTGGTTTCATGTCAGTTTCTGTTTCATGCCACAGTCTGTCATCTT
>JAOXNZ010000038.1:9150343-9164216 GCA_028566095.1 Kryptolebias brasiliensis
GTCCGGGAGTTCATGGAGACTGTGGAGAAACCATGTCCCGTCTGGCAACGGTTTGGTGTGGCCACAAGGTGCTTCCTTGCCCTGCAGGACTGGGCTCCTGGTACTTCTTGGGGACTTTGAAGATGTTAAGATCCTCTTGTTGGGACTTGGTGAGAGTTGACCCAGGAGCGTTAGGGGCTTGGAGACAGGAGGAGAGACAGTGAGTGCTCCAACCCAGAACCTCACCACTCGTTCAATCCAAATGTGGATTATGACATCTCAGCCAGGTGGCTCCAAGGATGACCTGGATGTTTGGAGAGTTAATCAAAAAGGTGATGGACTCATGATGATTACCTCCAATAATCAGACTGACGGGTTCGGTCTCCAGCTTGACCTGGTGAAGGACATGACCGTCAATAGCTTGAACCTCAGTTTTGCTGGTGATTTGTCTCAACTTTAATTGAAGTGAATGGGCTAACTCTGCATCCATAAATTCAGTATCCGCCCCCGAATGATCAAACACAGCTAGGGGATGATAGTGACCACGCGTGAAAACTTGGACCTGGATTGTAACTAGAGAAGATGGCGTCACAGCAATGTTCTGATTGAACAAAGCACTTCTAATACCAGAGGGGACTGACCTTTTAGTGGTGCACTGACAAAGCTAATGGTCCTCGCTGCCACAGTAAAAACACAAGCCATTCTTCAGTCTGCAATCCCTCTCCAATGGAGAAAGCCTGGAGCGCCTGATCTGCATGGGTTCTGAGGAGACCTGAGCGGGAGAGGGAGAACTCCTGGACATTGAGGTGGTGGGTAACTGCCCATGAGAATCACCAAAAGACTATCCTGCCTCCTTTCGTACAGCTGTTGATCAATCCAGGAAGCTAATGATTCCAAGCTTGCCAGACCCCTGGGTGGGTCACAAGTAGAGAGCTCATCCTAGATGTTGTCATTGAGCTCCTGATAAAAGGCATCACATAATGCATCATCATTCAAGCCACTACCAGAGGCCAATGCATGGAAGTCAATAATATACTCATTGATGTGTTCTTGCCCTGCTTGATTCTCCATAGCCCTCTGGCTGCCTCTCTCTTTGGGGAAATGAGATCGAACACTCGAATCAATTCCCGGGTGAATCTCTTGTAATCATAGCAAATCTGTGAGTCCCGCTGCCATTCTGCCGTGCCCAAAATCTTAGCCTTGCCGGTCAATAACGAGACCACATAAGCAACCCTAGCTCGGTCAGAAGGGAAAGAAGAGGGCTGCAACTCGAAATGAATCTCACATTGAGTAAGAAAAGGACAACACTGGCTAGACTCACCTCCAAACGGGGTGTCAAACAAGGGTCTTGGGAAAGAGAAAGCCGACTCTGCCGGGTGGGTGAACACGGTTGCGCCCATGAGACGCTGGAAGGCGCTGTGAAAACTGTCAGCTTGGTGAGCAAAGACATCATTTCCTGCATGTTAGTCTCTAGCTTGTTAATCACGTTTTCAACACCAGAGTGCCACTCATGTGCAGGCGACAAGAATCACTAGCGGGACCTGGTAATTCAGCACAAGGGAGAGTCCAGGGAACAAGAGCATGGTCAGGATACAGAGGGTCAGTCAGAGAATGCTGGAAAAGTACTTGCATGGCACGTTCAATAATCTGGCACTGAAGGTGTGGAAGGGAGAAAAATATAAAGGGAAGAGAGCAGGTGCAAGGGCAGTAATCAGGGGAGAGATGCAGGTGAACTGGATGAGGGTAATTAGCAGCATGACATGAAGCAACACAGAGAAACCAGGCATGATCGTTACATGGGACATATTAAAGCCCACTTTCCACCTCACCGAACCTCCTGCGGTTTATATATTGTGTCAAACAATCCATATATGATGCAATCACACATACCCAGCACACCTTATCCATTCTGCAATAAATAAAAAGCACAATGCTGGGATTCTGCTAATCGACTAGCTTCTCTAGCTTTAAACTCAATCATCCTACAGCAGTTTATAATGATGCTCTCTCTGGTTTGATTGCAGACCTCACAATGTATCTCAGTTTTGGACTTCCTGTGAGAGACTATAGAGAATGTCTGTCAGCAGTAAATCATCATGCTCCATAGAGACCCCTCAAGGATGTGTGCTGAGTCCTTTGTTCTTTACTCTGCTCACACAAGACTGTACAACCAAACTCACCACAAATCAGCCCATTGTGTTTGCTGGTGATACAGCTAAAGACTCATCAGAAATGTTGGCGCCTCATGGAGAAGAAGTGAAACAGTGAGAAGGTGAAGGGACAACAACCTGTTTCTTAACGTCAAAACTACAGATAACACTGTGAAATTTAGAAGAAGAAAAAAACAGAGCTCATGCCCACTTGCACATCAATGAAAAGAACGTTTAGCAGAGGATACACAGACTCAGAAAAAGAAAGCGTGTGTGAATTCCTTCCTCCATCTTCACCTATTTGTAGACGAGTTTCAAGAGGAACCCGTCAAAATCGTAAAAAAAAATCCCTGCATTTCACCTACTGTTCGTGTTTCATTTTGTGCCAATTGAATGAAAGTCTTTCTCCATTAAATGAAGGACCAGAATGTGCACCAGCTAAATTCCTATGGCATTTCAGTAATACCCATCTGGACAAGACAACAGCAAGTTTGTTTCAAGATATTTTTTACAAAAGATTACATGTTTGTCAGTTTGAATGTAAAGTCGTGAACCTTCTGGCTTCTTACAACAATCCCCAAAGTTACTCAGAACTGTAAAACAAACAAACAAAAAAAAAAAAACAAAAAAAATCATGTGAAAAAAATGATAATCAAAAGTGCATCTCAGGTTCATAACAAATGTAAATCTGTTTCTGGTTCCACTCCTGGATGTAGAGAAATGAGGAAGACATTTTTATCTGGGAGGAAGTGGAGATAGAACGACCAATAAATATTCCAGTTGGTATGATTCATACAACACTTTAGTAGTTGTGTAAAGGTTGTTCTTTGTAATTCAAAACAGCGACACAAACCTTTCACTGAATCTCGACGCATGTCAGATACATCACATAATTTTCATTGTAGTCCCGTATTTGATGGTGTTCCTACTTCAGCTTCTTATTTTAAAATCCATCTCAATCTTCAATAAAACTCAATTTAAATGATCATCATTCAGCTGCGTCTGAATTTCACTCTGACAGGTCTTTAACTGAACGGCTGCCTGTAATCGGTTTTTCATTGTCTGCTGATCGATTGCTCTTTCCATCCTGCTTTCACTCGGCCCGTGTGTTAACAGTTTGCTCATCCTGTGTGTGGGTGGGTGTGTGTGTCATCATGTCTCTGAGTTTCTCTAAGATGCTTCAACACAAGCAGCTGAGGTGTGACATGATGTAGACTGTCACCTCTTTTCAGTTGTAAATGTGTGTTTAAGTATCTGCCTGCATCAATTACTAAGATGATATTCATAACGTGCATGTTTTTCCTAATAAATTATAAAATAATTCTTCTTAAACACCCAAAACTCCATCCTACTTGCCATTATTCAAAATGATGCCTTCGTAGGGTGTCATGAAGGGGTGTCCATGATGGAGAGCAGTTTGTTCAGTGACCCCTCATTGACTGAAACATCTCTAAGTTCTTCCCAATGATTTTGTTCTAGCTTTTTAAAATAACTTATTAGAAGGAGACTGATGAAACTGACTGATGGGTTCAAGTATTCAAATTGTGGCCTTTGGCTGCATGTTTTAGCTGTTTATGTAGCTGTTTTCCATTCACGTGTTTACTAGTTAATAAAATACCACTTCAGACTTTCAAAACAACCAACATGATTGTGTTTTCTCAATTACAGTATTTTCTTTTCCATAAACCTTGATAAAAATACACTTACTGATTTTCTAATTTACATGTATTTCTTTTTTATTATTATTACTAATTGACGGACCAGATAATTTTCAGGTAATGTTAAAAAAAGAAAGAAAACTGAAGGGTCTTGGTTTGAGTAGAAAACAATTGTTGGGTATTTACTTGCGAAATATAAAATATTACTGTTTACTTTTAGGTGTTCTTTAGGTTTTGTAGATGTTAAAAAGACATTTCGAGTTGTCTCATGTAAAATGAGCAACTGATGAGGCTGAGAGGAAGGCACAAACATGTCACACTTTCACACTAACAGCGGTGTGAAAACACGCTACACCCCACTCACCAGAGGGGAACACAAATTGGACTTTGTGTGCCGAGATGAGGGCACAATCTGCTGATAAACAAGGTTGCTGGTCTCTGTGGTTATCTTTGTTGTGTGCTTTGTGGACATGTGGTAACGAGTTTACACAGGTGGCATCAGGAAGAAGAAATGCGGGTTGAAAAGACAACAAACAAGGGAGGGAGAAGGGAATCGAGGTGTGATGAGCTGCTGTCAGCAGGAGCTCTGTTTGGCTTAGATCACTGAGGTGTTTGTGTGTGTATGTGTGTGATTTTTGTTCATTTTCTCACTCCTCTATGAGCTCATGCCAAAATAAGCTCATTATCATCACAGGAGCCAAGGCTGGAATTCAGAAATTCATTAGCTCACCGATTTGCATAGATTCACTTTCCTCTGCAAATGTGTGTGTTTGTGTGTGTTTGGCATGCCTTGCTGGAGGCTCTCAAACCCACTCCTACCTGCTTCTCTGTCATGGTTTCTCTTTCCTCTTGTGTGGCTGAATTAAAATGTTCCCCCTCGCTCTGCTGAAGGTTTAAGCTCCAGCACGATTCATGTTCAAAGAACTTGAGTCTGAGAAGCAGAGTCTGACAATTACTGCAACAAAGGCATGACCGACAGGGAGAGAAGCTTTAATTGAGTTAAAATTGAGTTTTTTAATAGATTATTGTGACTAAATATAGTTCTTTTCTAACAGGGTGCACTCCAGCGCAGGAGAAAGAAGATATGAAATCTTTCTCATAGCCCTTTTCTGCTCCCTCATATCTCTTCCAGAAATGTATTCAGTTTTTTTCCTGTGCTTATGGCTGATAATGCCATGATCTGAGCTTCGCCTCAGGTACAGTATGTGAAACTGAGCTGAGAAAAGTCTGCAGTTCAGTGCATTCTGCATTCTGCAGAATATGAGTGTGTTTTTCTTACTTTAAATGGTTGAGTTATAACAAGTAATGTGGACTGAAGCTAAAGACTTTTCTCCCCCCACTGGAAGGTCTACTGAGTCTGCACTGGTGCATCCTGCTGAGCGAGCTGAGGTTGGTGGAGGCAGTGGTCCAGCTGGTAGCGCTGGTCATTCAATAGCAATACAGTTGAAGGTTAATTTTATGGCTCTTGTTTGTCCACATGCTCCAGTGGTTTTGTACTGAGGATGGAGGGGGGTGTATCCAGTTGCTTCAAAATGTTTCATCTCTCATTCACGGATTCTGGTTTTAGTTCAGAATTGAAATGGAAAATTATCTTACGGCAAGCGAGGAAAAGCCTGCCTTCTATTCAAACACTTACCTTGAGTTAAATGATTGAGACTCTTTACCAACTTGTGACTTTTGGGTTTTCATGAATTAACAACTCTCACCCTCTCTCATGTTAGTTCCTAAGAAATCTTTAAAAGGCTCAACTTTTGTGAGAAAGGTGGTATCTCACTGGACTGTGACTAGTTGGCAAACAGCATTTATGAGGGAGTCTCCAGAGTGTCTTGTGATGTTTGCGAGGTTCTCAGTTTCCTCGTAGATGCACACAAACTTGTTGTTTGAGTTTTGAGCAAGTTCAAAAGATTTGCCTGACAAATCTTTTCTCAAAATAGTCAGAGTTATAGGTTGGAGTCTTCAACCTGTCTTTAACTCATCTGAATTGGATCATGGGCGTCTCCAACATGTCCTAAGAGAGCTAGAAGGATACCAGATCTCCTCTGATAAAGATCAGAAGCAAATGCCCAGGACAAAAAAAACAAAAAAAACCCCACAATGATAATTTTTGAAAAACTGGTCCAAATCTGCCCAATCTTCATTTCAAAAGTGTACTCCAGCAGATTAAGTCATAACTGTGGGGACAATTGCCAAGGTGGTAAAAAATCGAGCCAAGGCAGGTGTAACGTGGGCAGAGGTGGAATACAAAATGTGCATGACCAGGAATGCAGTTTTGCAAGCCATGTTCAAAAACAGGCCATGTTTTCTTAAAAGCTAGTTGGACAAAATACAGCCTCACTGACAAACACTCACAATTCAGTGAGACTGCAATGAAAAATTTGCACATTTTCGACAACCAGTCTTCCAACATTTGCAGCCCAGGGAGATTTGTCAGCATGCCAAAAATCACGTGACTTGTGCAAACGAGGCCTCATTATGTCACATCGGTGTTAGGGTACCTAAAAGCCCAAGGACGAAAAAACATGAGGGCAACATACTGCAAGGATCTGACTACTAAACATGAAAAAAAAAAAAGCAAAACCAAAAACATGGGTATAAGTACTGGGTCAGGTGATTACTAAGTGACTACAGCTGGGATGATTCCAGATGGTTGAAAGGTGTGTGTGGAAAAGCAGTGACTGCTGAAACTGAGGGAAATGGGTATGGCAAAACAGAAAAACACAGATGACGAAGGGAATTTTATAGCTGAAAACATACTGGCAGCAATAAAAAGCAGAAAACGAAACCTACAGAAAAATACGCTAGAGCAATACAGGAAAAAAAAAAACTAAATACCAAATAAGTAAAAATAAACCTCAAGGGCAATAAAGAAAGCAGAAGCATACTGATATCATAAGCTGAAAAACACAAGAAACTAGGGAGTTCAAACATGAAAACATTATTTAAACAAAAAAAACAACAACACAAAAACCATCAAATTGTGACACAAACTTGAATGGATTCTTTAAGGCACACTCTCAGAGTAAAATCTCTTGATGAAAACAGTCAGGAACATTGTCCCATCTACCAAACAGCAGATATTTAAAAAGCAGAAGGAAGTCAAAGGGATACCAGTTATTCTATCAAATGCATAAAATACTTCAAATGTCTGAAAGAAATATTTCTTCTATGGTCATTCCTAATTTCACACTAAACCAAAATGCTGAACAAAATTTAGATTTTGTTTCTCATGCTAAAAATGACCTAAAATAAAGAAAACGTAGAGCTGAGAGGGTCACTTTATTTTTGTTTTATTTTGGCGTAAGGACAAGAAGTTCAACAGGAAAGACAAAAGATGAATGTAGTAAGAAATTAATACGCTGATTTTGTCTCTGGGGTTTTAAAAGTCTGAAGCCTGGATTCACAAAAAATGTGCAGCACTTAGTTTTTGCTTTTTTTGTGTGCACCATTTGCATTCACCATCTGCTTTGCCTCAGTGTCGAATTCATAAAGCAAATAATGTGCTGGTAGGCTGGTAAAGATACTATGCAAGTTAATTACTTAAGGCTATTTTAATATCCAGGTGTGAAACACTATCTGTTGAAATGTTCTGTAATGATAAGATTGTGTTTGGAATGTAAGATAGCAACAGCTGGATTTTGCACACATTTTTAACAGTTTATTTGTAGATTCAGCCATGTTTGACACTCATCACTGGCAGAGACGAAGCATACCTGCCATCTTTTTGTGAAAGCAACATTGCAGCAGATAGCTTTTCTTCCTCTGTTTCATGCAATTACCACGGAGATAGTAAATATTACACACTTGCTACATGCTGGAAACAAAACCTAATATTTGAGAACCAGGTGTTTTTTAACCCAGACAGTATTATTATTATTTTTTTATTATTTATTTTCCTAAAACACACCAGGAAGCCAAAACCGGAAAAAAATGACCCAAACCAGCAGGCACAACGAGAGATGAAACAAGAAGGTGTAAATGGACAGGAACTGAACTGGAACACCTGGGTGATGGCAACAGGGAACAGGTGAGAGTGGGCAGGGCAGACACAGAGACTTACTGAGGGACAAATTGAGGAGTGACAGGAAAACACTAGGAGAAAGCTAAACAAAAGCCTATTAAAAGGTAACCAAAAACACAGATCCTGACAGGTTTAAATCTGGGCTTGAACCAGTGAGTGTCAACTCAAAGTTTTGAATCCATTAAAAACAGAAAAAAAGAAAGAATTGCATGTGGTGTCAAATGTCAAAATAATTAAACCTGGAAGAACAATATTTGGGCTCTTGAACAACAATACACACATTGAAGTTGTTCTCTTGGTAATTATTGTAACATTAAATCTCTGGTTACTGACTGAGAATTTTTAAGTTTATTAGAAGACCCCCACAGTGTCGTACAGTGGCAGGATATTTTATTTTAGAACTAAAGAAGAAATTCTGGCAAAGATACATTCAAACCCCTTTTACAAGAAGAGATTATCTGTATTCCTTAACAAACTGGAGGATTGCCTTAAACTACTCTGTGACATTTGCACTGATAGTACGCATGCAAGCATATTCATCTCATGCGTTTTTAAGCTTAGCAGCTGTGCAACATGTTTTGCTCTTTGATGTAACTGTTTTTGGCTTGAAATTAAACTGCACAATCGACTGAAGCGGACTCACTGCATCCTCTGATGGACCTTGAGTGTCTCAGGTGGAGTCCAGCTTGATTTAGAGACTGCTATGAGCTTCAAATGATTGGATCTGAATCAAGTCAAAACACTTGCCCATCCACTTCCTCGGGCAGCACTAGTGTGTATGTCAGAGTCTCACACTGCCAGGTAAAAGAAGAGGTCTGCACAAATCAGGACAGAGGGACTGATTTGGACAGTTCAAACAAACACAAACTCTTTATTTGTACCACGCACTACATATCTCGAAGGTAATATGTCCTACGTGTTCATAAAATATTGTACATTTTTTAAAGTGTTGTCTAATTTAACAAATATGGTCAGAGGTGCCATTGTAGTTTACATTGTGTTGTACTGGATATGTCATTTAACCCTCACATTGAAAATGATAGCTGGACCACTTTCTTTCACCTGTGCAATATCACTAAAATTAGACACATCTTGTCTCAATATGATGCAGACAAGCTGGCCCATGCATTTATCACGTCCAGGCTGGACTATTGTAATTCTTTATTTGGATGTCCAAAAAACGCTTTAAAAAGTCTTCAGTTGATCCAAAATGCTGCTGTCAGAGTTCTGATGAGAGTTAGGAGAGATCATATTTCTCCAGGTTTAGCTTTGCTCCATTGGCTTCCTGTCAAATTCAGAATAAAATTTAAAATCTTAATTCTAACATTCAAAGCTCTCAACAACTAAGCTCCATTTTATAAAAAAGATCTTATTGTTCCATATTTTCCTAACAGAGCACTTCACTCTCAAACTGCAGGTTTACCTGTGGTTCCTAGAGTTTCTAAAAGTAGAACGGGAGGCAGAGCTTTCAGTTCTCAGGCTCCTCTCTTGTGGAACCAACTTCCAGTTTCTCTCCGTGAGGCTGACACCCTGTCTACTTTTAAGACTAGGGTTAAGACTTTCCTTTTTCATAAATCCTATAGTTAGGGGTGGCTTTAGTTTCCTGAGTTATCCCTTAGTCATGCTGCTTTAGGCTTATACTGCTGGAGGACAAACTGACCACATTTCCTCACTCTGAATGGTTATGAGAACTGTCAAATGGCTGCCACCTTCTGAAAGTGCCTAAAAGAACAGAAATACTGCAAGTGCACAGCCATTCCATAATTTTAAAACAAGTGTTTGTAAGTATTTGTGTAGATGCCTGAATAATTGCAAACAAAATTGAAGTGCCATGTAGTTTGAATACCAGTGTGTGGACTCAGTTGTGCATTGTTCAGAGTCGGAATGTCTGCCATATTCACGAATATGTTCATCTGCAAGTACAGCATCTGCTCATGTGTGTGTTTCTGACATCTAGCTGATTTGTGAAAAAACATGAATTTAAATGTTCATTAGATGGAAATGGGAGATCAGATTAAGAGATGATTCAACCACATAAAAACAATTCTTTGATTGTCTGATGTTTAAAAATAAATATTAATAATAATAAATTTCCCACACCTGCCATACTCTAAATCTTTTGTTTATTTATTAATTAAAAATCCTTCTACATTTATTATCAATCCAGTCAGAGGTTTGAAAAAAATTGATATCAAGACTAAAAGAAACTTAGAACTGCTGTCAAATGTACTTTCCACTTGTTGGTATTATTCAACCCAATTTGTTTGTAAACTTCATTCTAAATGTAGATCTTCTGAATGCTAAAGTACATCTGAATCTTAAATTAATGAAATATTTTGTTGCAACGTAATAGAGAAAGCTATGTCTTCAGCTTAAGGAAGAATAAATAAAAAAGGCAATTGATTGATTTGTTGTGTCTCACTGACTCCAATTCTGCCTCCATCCTTTGGGATATAAGAGACAAATCACCATCCTTGAAGAATTATTCAGTTTTCCTGAAGTCCTGCTGGCAGGATAAATAAGCTGCCAGCAGGATTCACCACACATTTAGAAGAAATCTTCTTCCCATCTTCATCTTTCCCTCCTGCACGATCACATTACGTTCACACCATCTGAATCACGATCCAACATGAAGCAACTCAGTGTACTCTCACAAAGAACCAAGGACATGGATACTTTCAGGGTTTTTTTTTTTGTTTGTTTTCTTGGCATCTAATAATGAAAACCTCAAGGGAATGTCTTTTGTATACTGATTCTGTGAAACAAAAGTATGTTGAAATTCTTTTCCTTCTGTTTTTCACCCACATGATTCAGTGGTTGTTGAAAACTTGAAGGAAGCTGTTAGAGCGAACAGGACCATGAGTGCAACCACACTGTCTGCATTGTTTCGTAACCTGAAAGGATATAAAATATTTCACTGTATGCAGCCTGACATTTCACAGCCAGTATAGCTGACTCCTGACGCAAGTCTGTAAGTCCAGTAACACCAAGAGACAAAAGCATAATGGAAAATTACATACCTCATATTTTACACGTGTTCACACGTTTGTGCTTTGAGTGTGTGGCATTTCAAAAGCAGAACCACTTACGCTACCTTATGAGACCTTGACTACCCTGGGTCCTGTACTGTTCTTTCTTTCTTTCTTTCTTTCTTTCTTGACGGTTGATTTTTTTTGTCCCTTTCCAAATGGGATTAAGAAATTTCTACCATGTGTTTTTTTCTGAATTTTTTGCAGGTAAAGCCAGCATCTCACTGGTCTGACACTGTTACACAACGGCATTCGCATGACATCCACACAAAATCCATTTTTTTTACACTTGCAACTGCCACTCGACAGTCACAAGAATGTTGTGCAACAGTGTTGAGGTAGTTAAGTGTGACAACTGAGAAATCTAGATCGTATAAATGCTAGGCTCCTCCCCAGTCCGACAATCATTTTGTCAACAGACTTCAAGCAATATGGACCTCAGAGAGGAAGTGCAGAAGGTGTTAGGAGAGGATCCCAACCTATATGAAAAACAGTCTGACATGCTGAAGGCTTCGTCAGGTCTTTCTGCTGCAATCAAGAATAACCAGGTCATGTCAGGCCATCATCTAGCACCCGTAATGTCTGGTTGTCATTGTCTCTAATCAGTCCCAATTTATTTTCAAAGTAGTTGTTTCACGTTTCTTGGATTTTCTGACTCATGAAAACTAATTTGAGGCAGGTTCTAGATGTCTGCAACAACTCTGCAAATTCTTTGAACATGTTTGAAATTCTTGCGACACAAGAGCAAGGCCCTGTGGCTCATGAAGAAATCAAGAACCCTTGTGAATATTTCAGAAATCTTGCGACTACCATTCACAATTTGTTGCCAAGTGAGATACTAGCTTAACACACTTCTCCATTTTATTAGTTTGGACCTGAGGGACATTGGGTCTTGAGGTTATGATCAAACCTAAGTATTGATGAAATAATAAGCTTATTTTTTATTAAACAACCAAACTACTTGAAGTGCCATAAAAACCCTTCAGGGACATTTGTTGCTTAATTCCCTCTTCACGTCTCTGAGGATCCATCCATGCCTTTGACTGTGACCTAATGCTGGGTTTGTTGTCCTGTGACAGTATGACTTCGGGTCTTTTCACTGTGCTCTGTGCTGAAACATTAATATGTCAAACAAATAATGGGAATTTAGTTGAAGAGATTTGTGAGAAGATAATAGCTTGTCTTAAAATAGTAAACGTTCTTTGTTGTGGTTACAATTAGTGAGAAGTAAAAAGAAAAGAAAATCTGGAGTCCAATTTTATGAATTATGCACACATAATACAAATATGCTGGTAGGTGTAATTTATGTATTGAACTGTAATGATAATTTTGCTACTAATTATACAACAGCAAAGGACACTGAAGCAAAGAATCAGGTATGGTATTTTTTATGTATTTGGGTTGTGCTTTTGTTATAATTCAATTACACCTTATTAGAGTTTGTTTTGCATCAAGGTTTAGATAACACCATTCACAGTCCCCAAATAAATCTCCTCCAACAAAGCATTCACTGATATTGTTAGAATAAAACTGTTTGAGCAGACCATTAAAAAACTTTTTTAGCCTTTGCTCCCAAACTCTCAGCTCCTTCTAAACTTAGCAGACATTTCTCTTTCTTGGTGCTTATTTTGTGCTTGTTTCATTTAAGTGTGCCTATGTCCGTCATCACAGAGCTGCCTGCTTGGTTGTTTATTCTCAGACTTGGCTTAATTGTATTTACTTGATTTCTGTGCATATGTTCAGTATGTGTCTTAATTTCTAGTTGCATATGCACAAGACATTCACTAAAAATATCTAACTGGAAAAACCAACAAGAGGTGATCTTTTGTCATCTTGACAGAGGCCAGGTGGTTTTCATTTTCAGGATTTTATGTACAGTCTGAATATGTAGCTGTATCTCCAGCGCAAACCATCTTCTAGACATCAGGAACCCTCTCCTTCCTCAGGGTCCCACACCCTCTTTCATCTCAAATCTGTTTGTCCCTATTAGTGTCAGGAAAGCTGCTGTGTTATTGTCTCAGCTCTGAGGTTTGTGTCTTTATCCCATTTCAGACAGGTTTCTGTGCCTAATCACTGCCACCCTCCCTACCCTACTCTGCCTAATAAACCAGCCCCACCTCACCTCCTGCTGCAAGGTCCTGCTCTGTGTTTTTTTTTTTTGTGGCTGTGTGAGTCGTCAGCGAGAAGATAATTAAAATAAAAAGGTGACATGTTTTTCAAAGTCGCTGCCTCCAGTTGGAAGGAGGCTTTATTAAGCAGTATTTAAAGTAAAACATTGTCTGAAGAACCTTGTCTCACTGATGCAACGGAGTTCTTTTTCACAGGATGTCCACAAATGTATTTTTTTCATAGTGGCTTTACATATTTCCTTTCAAACCTACAATGTTTGATTTTAATGGAGGCACATGCTGAGTGTAAAAAGGAAATCTTGCTCACAAGTATTAATTGTTCTCAGTCAAACATATGGCCCAGATCAATCCATCAGAGGTTTTCACTGTGAGGGGGTGGCTGTTGCCAACATTTTACAGAAGCCAGCAGCACAGATACAGAAGCAGAAAATCGACAAACACAGCTTTCAGCAAACAGACATTAGGACACATCAGCTCATTTAGGGTTTTTTTCTATTTAGAACGACACTCAAAACATAATCGATATATGACACAGTTTTCTTTTATGTGTTAGTTGGAAGAAAACACTGTAAATAGGACTCCAGCTTTGTCTTGAAACGTATGGAATATAATTTGAGTATTTTCCACATCTGGATAAATGCGGAAAAAAGAAAACAAATGATAAAAAAACATAGGTGTTTCCACACTCTATTACGTACCGATCGCACTTTCTAAGAACAAACAATCAAAATAACATTTTTACAGATTCTCCAAACAAGCAAAGTTTTTTTTTCACATTGTCATCAATTAAAATGCAACAATTTTAAACATTTCACATTAATCGTTTAGGTCAGGGGTCCTCAATCCTGGTCCTGGAGGGCCACTGTCCTGCATGTTTTAGTTGTTTCTCTGCTCTTCAGCAGGTCTTCAA